>JADLZK010007045.1:0-43798 GCA_015847255.1 Hyparrhenia diplandra | reverse complement strand
AATGAGTATGATTATGAAATTGTTATCACCCCTGGGGTCACCGGGTCTTCTTATATAGCACTTGGCGATGAACGTGAACCCTTGGATCAAACCGACCTTCAACAACGGTGTAGAAACAACCTCAAAGTCGGTAGTAAACCGACCTAGAAAGGAGGTGGCGGACAGGCGACCCTACCTAGCGGCCGGCCTATTTGGCACCGGCGGCGCCCAGCCGGAGTGCCACCTTGGCATCCGGTCTTTTACGGTGTCCTCCTCGGTATCTTCTAGAATGTTTTAGTCCACTTTTCGGGTTGAGTTACTTCACGGTCAAGTCTTGTCATCATATGTCTTGTATATTCCGAACTTTCTCCATTCTTCTACGCATTTATCTATCAAGTCCCCGAAAAGTCACGTAATACCAAAACTTCGTGGAATTATGTTAGTTAGACCCCTAGACTTATGTTTGGTCTTTAACTTGAGCCCTTAATTCATGTTATTTAACTTGTAATATTATGCTATAACAGGTGTCAACAATGACGCGTCACTTCAGCTTTCTTGTGCCTCCCGTGCTGGCCTCTTTTCAAGCCTGACTTCTTGGAAGTGGTGGTCGCTGAAGTGCTGGGGGTGGGACCAGATTCCTGCGCCTCTGACTGAGCTCTCTCTTCACCAAACTCGAGACGCAGAGGCACCAATGGTAACTGTCACGACAATAAGAACTAAAATTCGTCGTGTACTTACATGAGGCACACGACGTTGTGTTTGTCGTATACTTACGTTTTTGGTTCGAGGCTGTCCACTCTGAGAACCCTGTGTGTTGGGCTCCTCTGGTTGCCAGTCCGGATCAATTTCCTCCTCCCTAGGACGTTTCTTCTGTGGCCTCGGTGGTGTCAACTCTTCGCTCACGTATCCACTGTCAGAAGAAGAATCGGACGTGGAGGCCACATCCTCCTCATGTTCGCTCTGGCCACCCATTGCACGATCTTTATCGGTTGGTTCGGATGCCATGGGATTCTACGGGAACACACAGAGTATTCTATTATAGTAATTTATAGTGAAGAGTAAAGTACAGTGCTACGTAGTATATACTAGAGCCATCACAGAGTCATCTCTAAACATAGATTTATTGTATTCCTCTCATGATTACATATATAGTTTTCCATTTTACATAGAGTAATTACAAAAAAATAAACAAAAAATTAACTACAATTACAAAAAATGTGTCAAAATACAAAAAAAAAACTAAAAATACAAAAAAATGTGTAAAAATACAAAAAAATTAACAAAAATTGTGTAAGAATACAAAAATGTGTAAAAATACAAATTTGGCTCGGAAGTACCCAACTATCCTTATCACATCGCGTCTAAACTGGTTGCTTGTATATGAAATACAAGCCATCCTCGTTTAGCCGCTCACAAGTATGGGGGACATTTCATCATCGCCGATGCCTCGATAAAAATATTCACATCATCGCATATGCCACTTTGCCTCGGACTAAGTATACAAATAGTTCATCATACGTCATTGCAAATGCCTCAAGTAGATAGTAAGGTAGTAGTACATGCCATGGAAAACCCAAATAAACCGCCACGGATCAAAGTTCAACTAAGTAGTAGTGAAAATAACTGCCACGGAAAATGGTTGCCTATATAAAGGTGGGCACATCCCGAATCGGCTAAGTCCTCCGCCCCGATCCATCGGTCACCCCGAAGGACAATATCATCTCAATTTGGCCTTAGGGGCAATAATATCATCTCAATTTGGCCTTATCATCTCAATTTGGACAATTTGCCAAAATTCATTTCAATTTCAATTTGAACAATATCATCTCTATTTGGACAATTTGCCAAAATTCAATTTCAATTTCAATTTGATCAATATCATCTCAATTTGGCCTTAGGGGCAGCATCACGAGCGGTGGCATTCGGCATATGCTCGATAATTGACATCACAGCGATCGCATCATAGGGCGGCCAAAAAATGGCATCACAGCGGAAAAAATTGATGGCGTCAAAAGCGAAAAAAAATGGCATATGCTCGGACTCCTCAAATCATCACGGCACCATCACAGGCACCATCCACGGGCACCGGTAGCTAGGAAAATTCTCACCGGTGGTGCATGGAGGCACGGGGAAGAAGATGGGGATGAGGAGGAGCACGGGAGGGAGCTTCGGGCGTGGACGACGAGTCGGAGGAGCACCGGGAGGCGCACGGGGATGCCCGCGCACGCGGACGACGGGGCGGGCGGTGGAGAGGAGCACGGCGGCGGAGGAAAGCACCGGCGAGGGCTAGGGGTTCCCCAGCCCCGGCGGCAGGAGAGGGAGCACGGGGCGCGCGGACAATGGGGCGGCGGAGGAGAGGAGCAGCACCGGCGGCTAGGGTTTCCTACCCCGGCGGTGGAGGACAGGAGCACCCGGCGGCGGCGGATCTCAGCGACTGGGCGGGCGCGGACGGCGGCGGCTAGGGGTTCCGTGCACCGGCGGCGGCCGATCTCGGCGCGCCGCGGCGGAGAGGAGAGGGAGAGAGGGCTGTAGTAGAGGACGAGGCGCTCGGCGGCGGCGGCGTACGGGGAGGCGAGCACCGGCGGCGACGCCGTCGAAATTTGGCAGCCCTTCGGGGTGACTGATGACCGGGGCGAAGGACTTAGCCGATTCAGGGCAGCTGCCCACCCTTATATAGGCCACCATTTTGCGTGGCGGTTATTTTACAATGCCCGCCACGCAAAATGATTTTGCATGGCGGGCATTGTAAAATAACCGCCAGGCAAAATAGATTCAAAAATTGAATTTGTAAAATTCATAACAATTCAAATGTTCATTCAAAAATTCTAAAAAATTTTGTGTGGCCTCCCTATGAGTATGAGTACCCATGAAAAATGTGAAACCTGAATTTTGAATAGTTCTTGCATGATTTAAAAATACAATCTTTAATTGACAAATCGGGGAGAGGTTTCGAGCAAGTGCGGCGATCCATTGCATATTTGGTTCCATTATATAAATGTCGTGACATACATATTTGGTTCCATTACATATTTGGTTCCATTACAAAGGATCGACTTATTTTTTTGCCGGGGCTGCCACTGTCTTCTTCTGACCGTCCGTGCGGCACGGGGGCTTTGTCTTGGTCCCGATGACATTCCCCACACGCGGGTCTCGACTTCCCTTGATCTTGTTTGGATGATCGGTAAAGAGCGTAAACTCTGCGTAGTTGTTGTACTCTTCAGGACTCTGCACTCCATCGGCTCCCACGATCCTTTGCTTCCCTCCCACGACCACATGTAGGTGCTTTTTGCCCTCCGATTTGGGCATCGGGTAGTAGGCTACCTGGGCCACGCGACTTGCGAGTACCCACTCATCATCTGCAGTACTTTCGAGCTGAACGGTGGTTAACCCAAAGTCGTCCACGTCAACCGCCGTTGGCTTGACCCACTGGCACCGGAAAATGGGTATCTGTACCTCTTTGCCATAATCAAGTTCCCAAATTTCTTGGATTTGCCCATAGTATGTCTTGAGTTTCTTGGTGGACATGTCAATGCCCTCATACCGAACGCCGCTGCGGACGACGCTCTTGTTGTCCTTTTCTTTTTGTGTGGAACCCGTATCCATTGATGTCATAACCTTGCCATGTGATGATTTGGCTAGATGGGCCGTATGCAAGCATCGATTCTTGATCTCAGCGTTTAGGGGTATCCCCTGCTCGCGGATCCACGTTGTGAAATTCATCCGGTGTTGTCTTAGTACCCACCCCTCCGTCTTGCGCCCGGCCCGTCTTTGCTGCGATTTCCTCCGGATGCTTCTCAACCCATGTTTCCGTTGATACTAACTGGTTCAGAGCGCTGTCATGGGCTTCTTCAATTGTTTCTTGGTCTATATCGGTTCGTACTTTCCTCCCCGCGCAGCCCATCCCCGCGGTTCTGCCTTCGTGCGGGTGTTCGGGTAGGCCGATTGCATTTCCATCCCGGATGTATCTAGTGCAGCAGTTAACAGCCTCCTGTGTTGTGTATGCCTCGATCATAGAGCCCTCTGGGTATGCACGGTTAAGGACGGATCTGTTAAGAGAGGACATGAACCGCTCGTTCGTCCACATCTCGTGCAGGTAGAGAGGCCCCAGTTCTTCTATCTGATCGACCATGTGTATCATGAGGTGTGGCATAATATCGAAGAAAGACGGTGGTAAGCACATCTCGAGCTGGCACATAGTCTCCGCGATGAACTCTTTTAGTGCGGGGAGGTCCTTTTCAACGATGACCTTCTCTATGATGCGATTAAAAAAGTAGCACAGGCGTGTAACGACCATCTTCAAGAACTCTGGGCCGATGCACCTAATCACAATTGGAAGGAACACCGTCAGCATGACATGGCAGTCATGGGCCTTGAAGTTTGACAGTGTGAGGTCTTTCATCGATACAATGCTCTTGATGTTGGAACAGAAACCAGTCGGCACTTTGACATCCCTGAGCCATTTGCAAAAATCCCTCTTTTCATCCTGTGTCAGATTGTAGCTCGCGGTTGGAAGGTCGACTTTTCTACTATTCCCCGAGGGTGTCGAGTGAAGTTCGGGCCTGATGCCCATGTCGGCAAGATCCTGACGTGACTTGACAACGTCCTTCGTCTTAGTCTTGATGTCTAGGAAAATCCCGACCAAGCTCTCGAAGACATTCTTCTGTAGATGCATGTTATCAATGGCATGAGGTGTATGGAGCATCTTCCAGTATGGTAGGTACTTGAAGAAAATCGATTGCTTCTTGAATGGGACTTTGGGCGGTGCCGGATTGGGTTCTTCTTCTTCTTCTTCTTCTTCTTCTTCTTCTTCTTCTTCTTCTTCTTCTTCTTCTTCTTCTTCTTCTTCTTCCACTGCCTTTTTGTTCCGCTTCCGCTTCTTCTTTGCCTTTGGCCCACCGGCTTTCTTCTTCTTTCCAAACTCGTGGTTTATGTTCTTCACCATTTCAAACACCTTTGGCCCGTACTTTACCCTTTCCGGCTCCTCCGTTTTAGCCTCTGGCTCGCCGTCAAAGTACTCATCCATCGAAGTATCCCGGTACCTGTGTTCTTTGCAGAGGAATTTACGATGCTTCATGTACACCGTCTTTTGGGATCCACTAAGGTAAATGGAGCAGGTATTCTCAATGCAAACTGTGTAAGCTGTCTTCCCCTTAATATGCCCCGACAATGAAAAGAGAGCAGGATAATCACTGATGGTGACCATTATCATGGCCTTTAGAGTGAACTTCTTCTTCTCGGACGCATCCATAATGTTGACCCCTTTCCATAGTTCCGCCATTTCCTCCATTACTGGCTCAATGAGCACATCTATATCATTGCTTGGCTGCTTTGGTCTGGAAATTAGCATGGCCAGTAGAAGATATTTGTGCTTCAGACACTCGTAGGGAGGCAGGTTGTATATGGTGAGGCTGACCGGCCAGGTGTTGTGCGTACTACTGAGGTCTCCGAACGGTGCGAACCTTACGTTCCTGGGCTCGTCCCTAAACTCCGGAACATGTCATTGATGCGTTTCCACATTTTGGCATCCGAGGGGTGTCGCAGCTTGCCATCGCCCTTCGTGCGTTCGTTGATGCATGCGGGACATCAGCTTGGCATCCTCTGGGTTCCCAAAAATTGCACGCAGCGATCGAGCACGGGTAGGTACCACACCGATAGGGGCGGGGATCTTCCTCAGGTGTAACCCTCTTCTTCCTCGTCCTCGAGGAGGTGGCATCTGCTTCTTCTTGCCCGTCTTACGCTTCTTGGGCCCTCTCGACGGTCCTTCCTCATCGGTGGCACGACACCCGGCATTCCTCTTGTAACGACTATCGCCGCATCGCGAACAGTTCTGCAAGTCCGCATAGTTACCCCGGTATAGAATGCAATGGTTAGGGCACGCATGAAACTTCCTAAGCTTCATCGCCCACGGGGCGAATCGGCTTCTTCGCCCGATAGGTATTGGCGGGCACCTTATTCCCCCTCGGGTAAAACAATTGTCACCGAGGACCCGTAATAGTCATTGAAGCTCGTGTCGACCACCCGTGGCGAAAGAGCCTTCAAAGATCAACATCGTTAGGTTAAAACGTAGCACCGTGCAATGCTTCTGACATTTGCCGTCATCATCTTTGTAGAGAGGGTCAATTGCCGCTGCTTCATCCGTCTAAAATTCTCGAGCCATCTTGGATTGCCAAATAACACGTCATCTTCATCTTTGAGGTTAGCAATATCCTCAAAAAGATCAAAGATCCTCGGCGACATGTCATCAACTACTTACCGTTCACCATCATCTCCACCCGCATTGTCTTTTGGCATGTCTTCAAGCAGTTCATCTACGGTGATGTAATCACGATTATCAACTTGTTCTCGTCCTTCGTCCACCACCGTTGTTTCCGTCATTGCAGTCGACGGGGGTCCTCTAGATGAACCGGCCACGACACTCGGTTCTTTTTCACCATGATACTTCCACACGGTGTACCTCGACTCCCTGATGAAACCATACCGCAGCAAGTGCTCCACGACGACATCATCCTTGTGTAAGAACATATGCTTGCACTGATAGCACGGGCACACCATTTCTTCCGAACCCTGACTGATTCGATGCTTCAAGCGATAGGCATAAACTTCTTTCGCACATCATCAACGAAATCCAAACTCATCCTCGGCCTGTACATCCAATCCCTATTCGGCGCCATGACGGCCTGCTCAAATTAATTAAACCAGAGCAAAGAGAGCGATCAATGATTAGAGATCGAGGTATCGAAGATTAGAGAGAGTTAACTAAAGTGCAAAAGAGGAATACGAGAGAGAGAGAGAGGGAGTAGAGAGAGGGAAAGAGAGCACGTACACTCAAATGAGAGGGAGAGAGAGGGGAGGAGAAAGAGGGAGAGAGAGGGAGAGAGAGAGAGGGAGGGAGAGAGAGAAGGAGAGGAGAGAGGGGAGAGGAGCTAGCTTGAGAGGGAGAGAGATCAAAACTAGATCTCAAAAGAAAGGGGGGAGAGAGGGGGGGAGAGAGATAAGGGGAGGGAGGGGGAGAGAGAGGGGGAAGAGGGAGAGAGCACACACCACATTCAATTAGATCTCAAAGAGAGGGAGGACCATGCATATGCAAAGAGAGGGAGAGAGAGAGAGAGAGGGAGAGAGGGAGAGAAAGAGGGAGAGAGAAGAGAAAGAGGAGAAATACCCCTTGCGGTGCCAAACTTCAATCAAACCAAGGGCAAAACCTCCCCCCCCCCAAAATGGTGTTTTTAGGGTTTTGAAGCTCAAAACCCTAAATAATGGTGAAAATCCCGTGGGGAAGAAGAAGGTTGGGGCTGTATTTATAGCCCAGCCTTTTCCATGGCGGGCATTATAATTAAACCACCATGGTTAATGAGGATTAACCGTGGCGGTTATTTTACAAAGACCGCCACGGTTAATCGATTAATGGTGGCGGTTTTTTTTCCCCGGCCGCGGCTTTGCCGAGTTACCTATTTTCCGTGGCGGTTTTCAAAATGCCCGCCACGGAAAATCAAAACTAAACACCTCCCAAAATCAATCCTGTAGTAGTGGCACACCCCTCTCCTTCTCTCATCCGCATACACAACTCTCCTTCTCTCATCCGCACACTCCTCTCTCCTTCTCTCACTCTCAACTGCATGCGCTCCCTCTTCTCTCATCCTCTCTCAACCGCACACTCCCCCTCCTGGTCTCCTTCTCTCTCTCTCTCCTTTCGACGGCGGTGGCGTTGTCCACAGCGGCGGAGGCCGGTCAGATCCGCGGTGAAGGGCGGCGCCATCACCTCCTACAGCGTGGAATAGAGCCCTCTCCTCCGATGGTCAAGGGCGGCGCCACCACCTCCTCCGGTATGAATCTCGGCCTCTCTCTTCTTTGGCAGATCCATGGTGGATCCCTCCCTCACCTTCCCTCCCTTGCAGATCGGCTCGGTGGCGGCAGAGTACGCGGATCCATGGAGGATTTAGGCTACGGGCTTGATCTGGTGGTGGCGGGCTCATCCAGCGGTGGGCTCGATCTCGCGGCTGGTGGGCTCAATCTGATGGTGCAGCGGCCTGATCCGGCGGCGGCGCTCCTCCCAGTTGCGGATCCGGGGATGAATTGAACGGATCCGGCGATGGATCGACGGCGGCATCACTACAACCCTAGATGGGCTCGGCGGGCCTGTCTAGGGTTTCTTTTCCATTTGTTCATTTTTTTGAACCATTTACCATGGCGGGCGTCCTAATGTGCCCGCCACGGATAATCGATTTACCGTGACGAGCACTATAGCCCGCCACGTAAAATGTCACGATTTACCGTGACCTCACCGGGGTGACGGGCTACAGTGCCCGTCACGCAAAATCTGAAATGCCCGTCACGTAAAAGATTTTGGTTACTAGTGACAAGGCCACCACGTCACTTTTGGGCCAAGAGAAGAAAGAGTCCAAGTCAAACACGCATACAGAGTCAGATTTCGGTGGTTCAAGACTCTATGGAAATCTTATCAAGTCTACTTTCATATGGATCCAGTCTCACGTTCATATCTTCTCCAAAGAGGACAAAATGACCGAAACATCAAAGATTTTTCTATCCAGGGTGTTGTGTCACCTTATTTTGGCCCAACGGGCCATGTATCGAGTTTGGGTGCATTTGTAGGAGATCTCTGGACATCTAGAGGGGGTGAATAGGCGTGACCTATTAAAACTCCCTACGAAAGTTCAACTCGAGTAGATATGAGAATGGACCATGGCACTGCTCCTCTCCAGGTGCAGCACTGTCGCGGTCAATATATAAAGAATCTTGCAGAACTATAACTAGAGTCGAAAGATGTAACTGAGCTTATTCTACTCTACTAGAATAACCATATATCACAGATAACCAATAGGAGAACCATAGAGCCCTCACACGAGGGAGATCGGGTCAAACCCTAGAAGCAAGAATATAAATTGCAGTAAAGTAAATCAGCACCCGAGACAAGTGATTTATCCCATGGTTCAGCATCGCCCCCAAGGCTAGCCTACTCCATGTTGTTGAGGTTGCCACACAAGGCTTAGCTCACCACAAAGGTTTGCTTTTTCTATCGTTCACAAGTCTAGGGACCAAACCATAGAGATGTGGGGGTGATTTTCTTGATTTAGAACGAGGTTACAAACCTCCCAAGGCTGTCACATGAGTTGACAAGTGACGCCTAGCCGGCTAGGAGCAAGCTCTAAGAGAAACAAACCCTAGACCGCCAGCCAAACATGAACCAAATGCTCTTTCAAGCTAGGGAACTTGTAGATCCGGTCTCCAATTGCAGTTTTCCCTCTTTTCCTTCAAGTTTTGATGGTAGGAATCAAAATCTCACTTGGGGAGTGGAGGTGGAGCAATGAAGGAGAGAGAGAAAGAGCTCTGGTCTGTTCTTCCATGAAATGAACATTGGGGAAAAAGTGGTTACCGTTGGGGAGGGGTAGAAAGGGTATTTATACCCCTTGGGCCCAACGGTCAGGTTAAGTGCGGTAGTGCCTCACCTGACCTACGGCCCTACCATGGTCCCAAAATAGAGAAGAACTTGAGGTTTTGGCTATTTTGGGTAGCAAAGGTGATGCAACTTAGATTAGTTTGAGCATTTGATTTGACATTTGACCAGTTGCCCTCGGATCCCTCTTAATAGTATGCCTTTTCCTAAACTCAATATTCAAAATAGAAAATAATTAGGCCTTCTTGAGTTAAGGGTGCCTCCAAAGTATAATAAGGGGTCCTCCAACCTGTACATCATCCTCAATTCTAATTTCCTACATGTCATCTAGACAAATCTCATTAGTTCCCTAATTAGGTGGTCATCAATGCCAAAACCCACATAGAGCTTGATTGCACTTACAACATTAGGGATGCGTCCTAGGGTTGAAACACGACTCCAACACCCTTGTGGTCATCCTCCCCACGCTATATACCCCTTGGTCGCCGCTAAGAATGGCCGGGTTTTGTTTTCGTCGAGTTAGCCATTGCTACCGCCTTTCACCACGCGTGTTGGATCAACCGCCCGTCTGATTGTTTATGAAACCCCACCATATTGGGGATTCAGTTTGTGTTCTTCAATTCTATCTAGCAATTTAGTGCTTGTTCTACTTCTTCTTCTTAATTCCTCGATTGCGTGTAGGGCAGGTGCCTAGTGGCGGTGTTTGTGCTCGACAAGATCGTGACAACCATTGGAGGTGGTTTTTGGTTGCTAAGGCGCAGTCTTGTAAGGTTGTATTCGGGCTGTGAACGTTGTCTCCATCCACCAATCGACTTATCATACACCTCTTATCGAAAGACCAGGAACAAACCCTAGCGGATACACATTAAAAGGTTAGGCATTAACCGAAATGGTTTTTTGCCTGCCTAGGTGAATAAATTAAAAAAAAAAAAAACCCATCGATTAGCCCACTAAGCCCATTGATGGGCGCACCTATCCCAAAGCCACTGTTGCTAATACCCCGCGGCGCCACTTTGCCGACACCGATGGCGTCCTCGTAGTATCTTTGATTTGGCACCGGGGAAGCACTGTCGTGGAGCTCGGATGGCTAGATCCACCGCCGCAGAGCTTGAATGTCATGGATCCATGCCACTAGGAGCCACCATCGCCCTAATCCGTCTACTGGCTGATGTTGCTCTACCCACCACCATCACGAGCGCCAAGTGACCCCCCAGCCAGCGTGTTTGTGGCCAAGAGAGGAGGGTAGGAGCGTTGCCGTGACCGCATCTACCTCCACCCATGATAGGTCCTGCCACCACCACTACCCGACCCACCTTCTCCACCACCACGCACTGCCCTGCGCGAGGCCAGCGGCCGCCTTCGCCCCACACACGCTACCAGAAGGGACACCAAATTCGCCATTAGAGGCTTCCTCCCTACGTGATTGTTGACACCTGTTATCATATGCTTTTATATGTCAACAAGATATGAAATAAGAGCATAAAATGAATAAATACTTAGTTTAGAGGTTTATACTTGATAAGTTCCACGAGTTTTGGTGATTTATATATTTTCGGGGACTTAACGGATAAATGCGAGAGAAGAATGGAGAAAGTTCTAGAGTTTACATCCCATATGATGACAAGACTTGACCGTGAAGTAACTCGACCCAAAATATGGACTAAAACACTCTAGAAGACACCGAAGACACCGGAAGGAACGAGAGGCCGAGGGGACCTTACCCCACGGCGGCCGCCCGGGGCTCATTTAGGCCGGCCGCCCGGTGGGACCCTCGTGTCAGCCTCGGACTTCTAGGTCGGTTTGTAACCGACTTTGAGGTTGTATCTACACCGTTACTGAAGGTCGGTTTGATCCAATGGTCATCGTTCATCGCCAAGGCCTATATAAGAAGGACCTCTGCCCCCAGGGTTAAACCCTAAGTTCATTGTAATTCATTATTAGTCATCATCAGCCAAGTCAGGCAGAAGTAGAAGAGAGTATCTCCACCAGAGATTAGGATTAGCTACTTGTCTAGTTCTAGTTCATCTAGTTCTAGTTCGTCTAAGTTAATTAGCAAGTCGATTCAAGTAGAGCTTTGGGTGTGCCTACCCGAGTTCTAGATCTTCTAAGATCTACGATACGGATATTATCTTGTATCTATGACTTTGCTCTATTATAATATTATGTGTTTGTTTGCTATGTTCTTACTTTATTCTAATAGTATATTTGATATAGATGTAGTTTATGATAGATATATGTATCTATTTGTAGAGCGCCTAATTCAATTCTCGAGTGGGTTAGGTGGTAGAAATAATTATGTAAGCGTGGTGCTTATATATGATTTACCTGCAAGTGCACCTTATATTCCGGGACGTGTGGTAGATCACGGGAGTGACAGTCCTGTTGAGTCCTTTGGAATCCACCCTCCGTCTATAAGACAAGTGGACAATGATTATGGGCAATATCTTGTTTCGCTCTTGATTTTCCTTGATAGTCGTCCGGATACATGATCTAGAGTTTACTATGCTATATATGATAATGTATGCCTTAGAGTAGATGTAATGACTTAGTAGATTCAATGCTACACAAGAATTCTGTCTCTTAAAGTAGTCCATTGTTAAGTCTAACTTATAGTAGTTATTTCCTATCTCTGTGTGTGATGCCTCTGCCTTTATTTATCATTATCATATTACTATTATTATTGGCTTACCCCTGCTAAAGTTAGCACTAGTGATAGACTCTCTCATAAATACGCCACCTATCAATTATATATGAGCCCATCTTTAATTATTCCTCCCTGTGGTAGAATATAAATGACAAAACCTGGATTACTCCCGGTGGAATGCTACAAGTGGTATTTATATCCGTGTAAACGCTTGGATAGACCTTTTTATTATTTATTGCAAACAACACATTCACGAGTATCACATATGCATTTCCTAGCATTGCTGCTGGGGATGACAACCTAGCACATAGTAGTGTTAAGAGATGAACCACACTGAGTGTCTCTGACGGCATATGACCTAAGGTGAGATTAACTCCACCTTTTGTTATAGTGACGTTAGAAATACCAACAGAGATCCACAATACCATGAGGGAGGGGAAGAGGCTGACTCCGCTAGAGAGGTAAGAGTGAGGGAGGCGAAGAGCGAGAGAGTCGGTGTCACTATGGGGAGAGGGAGAGAGTAAGGAAGAGATTAGAGGGATGGGGGAGGGTTGCAGCGTCGCCCCGTCTAGCTAGAGAGACACATTAAGCTATGGTTGAGTGAGTGAAATTCTAACTCCCCTCTCTATATATGAACCCGATATTGAATTGTATATGGGCTTTTTGCTGAGCGTTTGGGAATATAAACCGAGGCTATAAGTGGCCCACCTCCAAAATATGGGGTATTTCTGGCCGGTCTCGGTTAATAGGTTTTAGGAGGTATTAACCGCCTACGTAAATTGATTTTGCGAGACAATTGTTTGTAACCACCTCGGTTAATAAAAAATGACTATCCTAGGTATTAACCGAGGCGGTTGAAATTCATGCCGGCCTCTAGAGGCTGTTTTGAGAAGGTCATGATAAAGATTTTTGTGTAGTAGTGCGCTTCTGTGCACCGGGGATTGTGTGCTAGCCGACCGTGTGTCTTTGCCGGGTGCTCGGACCAAGGTTTGGGACCGGGGATGGCACCACGGACCGAGGATGAGATGATGTGGCCGGGGGACGGAATCGAGAGATCGAGTCGAGGGGCGAAGGGGATTCTAGAAGTACAGGTCGATGGTGATGGAGAGAGATGGAAAGAAAAAAAATTATCTGACAACTAGGTCCCACATACTTTGGATATTATTTACGAATTGTTGCAACAACTTTCCAAATCATCTAAAAATACATTATTGGTGGCTACCAATACCACCTTATTGGGGATGGATTATTGGAGAAATGTTGGATGTTCTCTCCAAAGAGATGGTCTAACTCAAAACATGAGCCCACCTCACATTAGAGTATTAGGCCTTAAAACAAAGCTTAAGTGTTCCAAAGTTTATCAAAGGAGAGATGATCAAAAAAGCCCTTAGAGCTGAAAACTAAGGTAAAGTGTTCAAAAGTTTATCCGGTGGCTGAGTTGACGGTACCGCTTCCGTTGAAGGCGGAGTGACAAATTCTTTTTTCGCTAGATGCATTGCCACTCGTCAATTCTTTTTCACTTTGTGAAAAAGTCCAGGTTGTGTAGTCCTTGACAAATCCATGCTTAATCAAGTGATGTTGCACATTGTAGTCTATGTCGACTTTCGAGGTTCTTTCAATGGGAGCATGGACATATGATTGGCGTCCGTTTCGGGACGCTCACGGTGACTTTTTGCAGCAAGAATAAACTTCCGCACTTCATGTTGGTATAGCGGAGTCACTCTCGAGATGTTGTACATCCAATGGGGTCGACCCTCCATACCTACAAACTGCACACGAGAGAATCATATAAGAAATAGAAAAAAGTGATAAACATGCATGCATGAATCTACCTTAGATGTAGATGCTAATTGAGCAAACAGAGGACAAAGAGAGGATGGAAAGCAAGATTGAGAGAGTCTTAACCTTGAGTGGTGTGCTCCTCCCCAAATTAAGCGGCTATACACACAAAGAGAGGATTAAAGAATTAGAAAGAGATGATGGTGGATCTAGAGACTAGATCTAGATCTAGATGCCAAAGCGAGAGAAAAGTGGAACAAGAAGGAGATTAGAGTGTCAGTTACCTTTGGTGATGTCCTCCTCCCCAAATCAAGTCCCTAAACTTGATTTTAGAGTTTTCGGTGATTTTTAGGGCAAAACCTCCCCTATGATTTGGAAGAGGAAGAGGCGAGGAGGAAGAAGGGTGGTGACTGAGCCATTTTTATATGGGTGCTGGATTAACCATGGCGGACTCTATAACTTGCCCGTCACGGTTAATGGTTGTTTACCGCTGCGGACACTGTAATGCGTCTGCCACAATTAATCCCTTTATCGTGGTGGGCAAAGTGAGTGCCCCTCACAGACCTGTTTGACACCTGTCACACAAAAGAATTCCCGTACTAGTGCGGATTACACAAGACAAAGGCATTGCATGCAAGCTGTCACGCACAAGCAAACATTTGGCCACGACAGCTACATATGCCGGCATGTGTTGCCGACTGAAACTACTTTGTTACACCTAGCACCATACGTGTAGTACAGTAGTAGTGTTAAAAGCTTATACCAAAACCAAAGCAGCCTTCGGCCAATGTGGCTTATTATACTCTCTATACCTAAAACACGATTGAATGCAATTTTGTAAGTACAAAGGCGACGAGAATAATTTAAGGAAAACTGAAAACCGTGTGTGTAGTAGGTGTTTTTTTTAAGGAAAAAAAGAGGAGTATAGTAGGTAGGTGATGGAATGGTAATGTCGATGTATGCTATGCTAGGGCCGGGCCGGCCGAGCAGCCAGCACACAGCTTGGACAAGAAGACAGGATTTCTCTTTCTGGCCGGTGCACTTTCCAGATGCTCCAACGGAGACCACAACTGAGTTTCCCGTTTCGGGCATTGGCATCATCTGCCGGACGATACATACATGGCCGATGAGCATGAACTGAACCAGCTGCTGTCTGAGCTAAACAAAGACGACTAAACTAATTCAGGACGGCAATTCATCGAGCTGTACTGAACGGAACGCTTCTGCACACTCCGTAGCATCGGATCCGTTGTGCCACACTTTCCTGTGTGTACATGCTGCATGTTGATGGCGTATGCCACTGCTAGCGTACACCCCCCTACCCAGGGGCGAAGCTAGAACAAAATAGTAGGGGTGCCTCGCTTTTATAGATATAAAAAAAGTTTAACCGAAACAATGGTGAAAATCTGTTCATAAAAATGAATTTTTTATTTTTGTAGGTGCGGCACCTGACCAACAACGTGGCTCCGCCTCTGCCCCTGCCCCTGCCCCTGCCCCTGCCATTTGATAACCACAGAAGATCCGTACCCACCACCTGTACCTAGACACAGGCCCAGGGAATATAATTAGATCCCGGCCTGCAGTTCATAGAAAGCGAAGGGATCGGCGGCCAACTGCTTCGGTTGATCACCCGTAATAACAATAACAAATACGAACTCGGTCGAGCCAGGACACCAGGTCAAAACCAGAACAAACTGTCAGCATTCCAAGCGGAATCTTCATCTCCAAATCCACGAACACACCCCAACCATATACCATTTATACGAGCGCGGCGCCACCACCATGCCAGGACCGGTGGCATCATCCGATCCACTGCCATTCCAAACCTCTACGCGGCACGGTGCAGCCATTTCACGCAATATTTATCCAGCCATGGTAGTGCCGTCGGCGGCAGGCCGTGATGAAATGGCGCCGGAGTCGCTCCCGCTCGGCATTATCCCGACGGTGGACATGTCAGCGCCATCCGGGCGCGGCGAGCTAGCGCGCCGGCTGGTGCGCGCGTGCGCGGAGCGCGGCTTCTTCAAGGCCGTCAACCACGGCGTGCCGCCGCGGGTGTCCGCCCGGCTGGACGCCGCCGCGTCGGCGTTCTTCGCGCGCCCCGCGCAGGCGAAGCAGGCGGCGGGGCCGCCGGACCCGCTCGGGTATGGCAGCCGGAACATTGGTGCCAACGGCGACGTCGGCGAGCTGGAGTACCTCATCCTGCACGCCGAACCCGCAGCGGTGGCGCGCAAGGCCAAGGTCATCGACGCGGAGGATCCTTCCCGGTTCAGGTATATCTCTACCTCTTCTCTGCAACCATATATGCATGCATGCGTGTCACTCCTCGATCCCTGCACTTTTTCTTTCTTCTTGCGTGCTATATTTAATTTCGTGCATAGTTTTTTTTTTTTGACAACAATTTCGTGCATAGTTGTTGCTGCTTCTATATACTGCTGCCTTCGTTAATTTTAATTTGGTTCACTTTTTTTCAGCGAAAATAAATAAATAAATAATTCATCTTCACTTTGTAAAATTTAATTTGCAACGGCTCTTATGCATTTGATAATATTATCGTTATGATCAATTATGTTTTGAAGCGAAATTTATTTCCGGTAAATCCATTAATTGTGTGTACAAAGTAACATGCGTTTTCGGGAAAAAATAAAAAAAGGAAAGAAATGCGCTTTTTTGTGATTCTATGAAGCGGATATAACCTGATGCGACATATCCATTGGCCAAGAGAAAAGTCGTCGCGTGAAGGGAGGAATGTTACTGGGTGTTTTTTTTTTTTTTTTTTTTTTTTTTGACAAGAATTGTGGGTGTTTAAAAGCTTGTGTGATTGCATTGCACTTCCACTACTATACCGTGTTGTGCTTCTGAATGGGGCGCCTAGTACAATAATGTAGTTTTCTCGTGCTCATTTTAAGCAAATGGAATAAAATTTAAATTTAAAAAGTTGCACAAAGGATATGGTTCATAATTTCAGCTTGCTACAATCACATGAAGATCACACCACTCAGCTGGATTGTTCTACAATCTTCATGATATTAAACCACATGAAGAAATAATATAACTTAATCCGAGATATATAGTTGGTTACTGCATGCAGCTAGCCTTAGACAAAACACAATCCTAAAAAACAGTGTGCGCATGCCGCATGCACTGAGAGTTGAGACCCACAATATAGGAGGGTTGTCTTGCAAGGACCAACAATTCTCTATGCGTGCTGAGCCTAGCTATAGCTAGCTAGCTAGCTAGCTAGGGTCCCTAAATAAAGTAAATAATGAACAGGACATGCAACCACAATTTCGCGCATTTTATATTCTACTAGTCCGATTGTAGTTGTAAAATTTGGCATTGCTTTTATATTCGCTCTTTTCGCTTGAACTAAACAGTTATGATACAATGTTTTTTCTTACAATAAAAAAACATAAGCCAACTTATTAGCCGTGTAAACCATGCATCGACCGAATAATTCGAGTGGCATGTAAGGAGCAAATATTGCCACAAGAAATGGCATTATAAGAAACAACGAAAGAGGTTCCATATACAGCATGAGCCCAACAGAAAATAATGCAAATGTCAATCATCTGTAGCAAACACGTACAGCTGTGCGCTGGCATATCAGAATCGGTAGGGCTAGTTATTTCCAATTTAAAGCAAGCAGAAAGGTCATTTCAGAGCAAGCATCCTATTATAAGGACCCAGACCCTAGGTTGTGTCTTGGCTATTTGCTCATATGATGCAGGGGGCCGTACCAACGGGTCTTTCACCATGCAGCCTTAAACTAGCGCAACCAAAAACCCTGCTGAAAAAAAGTGTGACAGATCATAATTAAGGTGTCACGTCCATGGCTTTCCCCCACTGAAATTCTGTCCACGAACGTGGCCAATTGCAAATACCGACCCCAGCTTAATTCAGTCGCTGCGATTTCATTCATCCATCAATCTTTTCGCAATCTGGCTTTTGCCTCACTTGTCGCGCGATTCACTCCACGATTATTACCACGCCACAGAAAGGCAAATAAAGCGCCCTAGCTAGCTTGTTCTCTGTCAAAATTTGTAAGGAATCAAATTATTTCTGATGGTCTCTGCTCTGTGTACAGTACGGCTGGCTTACCTATAGTATAGTACTATACTATCCATTTTGCCTTGTTCAAATGGTTACCTATATGGATCATAGACTAGCTAATTATTAGCTTCAGCTTTTTAGATAACAACTATATTCTACTAGGACTAAGAATCTGTTTGCCTCCCTTAATAGTAGTTATTTGCTAATAATTATCTCTTTTGCATCCAAACCGGTATAGATATAGTAGATCGAGTAGCTAATTATTAGTTTGAGCCTTAGATAACCTACCCCACTAGTTGAACAAAATTCGGTAATAAACTATTATCCAGATAACTATGATCAGAGAGTGAATCCAAACAGAACCTAAATCAGATATAAGCTATTAGCTATATAACTATAATATACTCTCTCCGTTTGAAATCATAAGTCATTTTGACTTTGTTGTTACATTTTGCTAAGGATCTAGATAAATAATATGTCTAGATACATAGTAAAATAGAAGAATGAAAAAAGTCAAAGTGACTTTATAATTTGAAACAGAGGGAATATTAGATAGTGAATCCAAACATGGAATTTCTTTTCCCTTCTCCTTTGGAATCATCAAGGGCACTCTGCTTTTGATCGGACTCGGAGGAGTACTGAAATCATGGCAACCTGACCTTTTCATCTGAATTTAGCATGAATTCGTCGCCAAACATTTGTGTTGACTTGAGTCTCGCATCCATCTCTGCAGTGTAGCAGTGAACGAATACGTGGACGCAGTGCGGCACCTCGCCTGCCGGGTCCTGGACCTCCTCGGCGAGGGCCTTGGCCTCAGTGATCCGACGTCCTTGAGCCGCCTCATCTCGGCCGTCGACGGCGACTCCCTCCTCAGGATCAACCACTACCCTACGTCCAGCGGCGCGGCGGATATGTCTGCCAAGGGCATCGGGTTCGGCGAGCACACAGACCCGCAGATCCTCAGCCTGCTCCGGGCCAACGACGTCGACGGCCTGCAGGTGCTGCTGCCCGACGGCCGCGGCGGCGGCGACCAGTGGGTCCAGGTGCCGGCTGATCCGTCCGCCTTCTTCATCAATGTCGGTGATCTCCTTCAGGTCGGTGCCATGCTAAAATCTATAAATTTGCTGAAGTTAACAGTTCCACAATCTTATGGTGATACATATTTGTTCTCGCTTTTCTTGGCATTATTGATGATCGCCATGCTTGCCACTATAATGTTCATCAGGCCCTGACGAACGGGCGGTTGGTGAGCATCCGGCACAGGGTGATGGCCAGCACCACCAGGCCGCGGCTGTCCACAATCTACTTCGCCGCGCCGCCGCTCGACGCCGGTATCTCAGCGCTCCCAGAGACAGTGACTGCCGGCGCGCAGCGACGGTACAGGACCTTCACATGGGCGGAGTACAAGAAGGCCATGTATGCGCTCCGCCTCAGCCACAACCGTCTTGACCTCTTCGACGCAACCGCTGCCTCCGGCGGCAGCTAGTAGCGGCGATGTCATCGATGATGCTCAGGAACAATAACATGCAGCATCAGCATGATATATAGCTCTCGATGATGAGGGCTAGTAGAGACTAGAGTTTATGCGACAGAATTTTGCAGTTTGGTAGTAGGCGTGACTGTTGCCGGCATATTCGCTAGCAACTCTCTTGCGGTGCAGTGAGATAGTGTACTGCAACCGCCGTTTAAGCTATATATGTGTGATGGGGTTCAGGCTTGTATAGATGCTACAATAGGCATATTATTTGTAGAAAGATATTTATCCTCATGATCTATGCACAAGTAATTGTAATAATAAACAGTCATATGCATTAGTCCATGCAGAAATTGAGATATTAATATATTTTTTTTCTAAAAACATGATCTATGCATAAACTTCAATGTCTTATCAAATATGATCTACTTGATCTTTACAATTCTAGTGGTTTTAATTATCTTCAAGGTAGATTGAATCAAATTGCTCCCCATAAAAAAGTCATCCTTAGAACTTTGTTGTTCAAACCACACTTTTCATAAATGGTACGCAGTACCACAAACCTTTCAAAATGTTGGCTCACAATTCTTCTATGAATTATAATATGGGTATAAAAAAAGAGCAATATATATGCTTAATGCATAAATACCACTTATTAGTTGTGTAAAATAAATAAATTTTATCCTTCGAGGTAATAAACCCTTTCAGAGGATCAGGCACTACCGGAATCTGCGCCTTTCGGGTAATAAATTTTATCTTGCCTTTTTTTTTAAAGTCAATAGAATCTACCTTTAATTTTGTCTCACGGATGCAATATTTTTGCCTACAGGATCAATCTCATGTCTCGAACCCAACTTGGAACCAAAACACTTGGGACCGAGCCTGCTCACGGGAAAGAGATCAAATCTTTCCCGTGAGCTGCAGCTATGCTCACGGGAAAGGGACCTTCTGTCCCGTGAGCCACTCCGTTACAGACTCACGGGGAAATAAGGCGAAACGCAGTTCATCTTTAACATGGCCGTAGGCCATAATGGGGATCCAGCCGTCCCCGTTGATAGCTCACGGGAAAGGATGCTTTCTCACGGGAAAGTTATTTCTTTATCTTTCCCGTGATGCCTATCCCGTGAGTAACCCACGGGAAAGCCTTTCCCGTGGGGAATAGGGGCTTTCCTGTGAGTATCGCACTCACGGGAAAGGCGTGGAATCCGGTAGTGAGGGGAGTAAATCAATTAATATTCGATATCTTTTAGATAGTGTATCAAACTTATACTAGAGCTTAGATAATTATAATTTCTCATTAGTGGATTTTCAAATTGTGTTTCTACAAATCTTTAAGACTTTGATTGTATCACTAAATAATAAATCAAGTCTTGCATTTGGCATTTAGGGGATAATTCAATTGTCAAAATCACTATTATTCTTATACCTTCAACAATATTTAGGGGATATCAACACTTCGTGGCTAGCTTTGCAATGTACACTTTCTCGAATGTCTATATGAAACCTTCACGGTGTTTAGGTTTTCTTCATTTTCTTTCTCTCGAGCCTATATTTTGTCGATTCGGCTAGATTGGGCCGGAATAGACACCGATTGCTGATCGTCGGGAAGAGGAAGAGGGAGGGGGGCGGCGGCGCGTGGCCGCGCGGGCGGCGGGCGGCGGCCACGGGCGGCCCCCGGGGGCGCGGGGGTGGGGCGCGGCGGCGATGGCGGGGGGGGGGCGGGGCGGCGCGTGGAGAGGAAGGAGAGGAGATTGGGATAAATTTTCTTTATTTGCTTGTTGCCCCGAAAGATTACGCACCCCTTACTTTTATAGCCCGGCTAGTGGGACTTGTATCTCAAGCAATCTCTCTAAAGGTTTCCTTATAGATTGAAATACCTTTTACAAGCATATCCTATTTATTTATTTCCTAATAAGGGTCTCCCTTATAGATGAGATATCCCCTTGCACACCAAAACGCCTAAAGATAATCCTAGATATTTTCCTCCCTTTATTTCCGAATTAATTCTTTGAACAATCCGCGGAAGGGAGGGGACGGGCGGCGGCGGCCTTGCGAGCCCCGGGAGGGGCGGCGCCGGCGCTCCGCGGGCCTGTTGGGCCTGTCCTCCTGGGCCCTATTTCCTGGGTCATGACATCTCCCCCCCTTCTCCGACCGGGCGCGTCCTCGCGCTGGATGAAAGTCCATTCAGTCACACCTGGGTGGAGATCAGCTGCCCCTGGAATGATTAGCTCAACCTGCAGTACGAGGCGACCCTACACCGGGTTCCTGAGGATCATGTTCTCCCTGGTTCGCTTGGGATCAAACTCCAGGAGGTAGTGAAGGTTGCCGATGTAGCCATGGTAGATGTACCGGTGAACAAAGACGTCCCTGGCCAGAAGGCGCCTCGACGACGGGCGCCCGCACAGAGGTGCTCCCTTGGAATGCCCACCTCAAGGTGCTGGTGCACCATGTCGCGGGGTGGGCTCTCCAGGAATAAGAAACGCTCGTTGGGCGGAGCGTTGACGAAGAGCGGAAGCAGACGCCAGATGGTGATGTCGCGGTGAGTAGGAGGAGTAGCAGCCAAGTTCAACATCGTACCATACATGAAGGAGCCGACGTCGAACAGAGAGGGCGAAAGCTAGTGGACACCCCTCTCTGCATCGTAGCTGATGTGGACATTGTCGACGGTGAGGAAGAGGCGATCCATGCCATCGAGGAAGACGACCCTGGCCGGGCCTACGTGGTGGCGCCGCGGCCATATGCCGCCCAACAGGATGGCGGTCGGTGCAGCTGAAGTTGGCTCTGTCGTGTAAGTTCCCAAGGCGAGGAAGTTCGTCCTGCGAACTCCGCCCTGAAGCAAGGCCTCCAGCAGGTCTGGCAATAGTGGAGAGAAAGCCGGAAGGTAGAATCGGCCGTCGAAGAGGAGGAGGCCGTCCTCAAGCGTCCATGCTGGTGCGGCGTCGCCCGTGGTGACGTCGAGGGCGATGCGGCGTAGGTGCTGATCCTCCAATGTAGCCTGGCGCAGCTGGACGAAGACTCCGGTGGACGTGTCGTAGAGGTCCAAGGCAGTCGCATGCCTCGAACGTTTCCCAAGCTGAGAAGGAGGTGTCCCGGCCGGCGGTGAAGATGCGACTGGCGGGCCCGGGGCCGGAGGCGCCTCCACGCTGAGGGGGTGGAGCCGACGTGAACGTGCTCGGGCGACCGTCGCGGTAGTACTGCAGCTCGTGTGTCGCGAAGTCCCACGTCACTCGTCCCAAGCCTGCCAACCAAGGCATGCCAAGGATGACGTCGACGTCGTCGCCCAGTGGCATGACGTAGGCGTCGATGTCGAAGGTGCTGGCGTCGAGGCGTAGTGGTACGGCAAAGGTGGCGGCTCGACATGTAGAAGTGGCACCGGTGCCAGTGGTGATCAGCACACTCACCGGGCCGAGTCCGAGGCCCGCCGTGGTCACCATGCGGGGTCGCCGTAGTTGTGCGTTGCTCCCGAGTCGACGATGATGTTGACGCCGTGCCTCGAGATCATACCGACGAGGTAGAGAGAATGAGCACCACGTACCGGGAGTCGGGGTCCCCAACGAGGACCTTCGTCGGCCGCCTCCTCTTTGACGTCCGCTAGTGGGGCGTTCGTCGTGTCGTCGGTGTGGTCGTCGTTGAAGATCATGATGTCGAAGAGGTGCTTCCACTTGTGACCCCTTGTGAACGGCTCGTCACACGGTTGAAGCGAGTCCACCTTCTTTTAGATGGTCGCTCGGTCATCTCCTCGGTGTCGGCCGCTTGAATGGCCGAGTCATTGCTGGCGGGGGGCGCCTAGGGGGGCAGCCAACAGGGGGCCACGGGCGCGGGCGCCCGGCCTTCGCCTATCTTGGCTTGCCGTGTTGTAGAGGATGGCGGCGTCGCTCGTGCGCCCTGGCGAGAGATATGGCCGCCTCCATGTCCGTGGGATTCTGCATCTCGACGTCTGTCTTGAGCGGTTCGCCCAGGCCTGCTTGTGTAGATGTTCACCTGCCGCTTGTCGTCGAGGTGGCCTGCCGCGTGCCACATGCGCCGGGAACTGCTCCGTGTACTCATCGATGGTGCTGTCTTTTCTCGGCGATGCCGGCTCACCCGGTGGATTCCGCCCGTTCGGTCGGTGGGCGAAGCGCTCGTTGACATATTGGGCGAAGCTTCGCCCAATCACCCTCCACCGGTTTCTCCCCTGACACCTCATGTACCATTGTTGTGCTCCTCCCGTGAGATGATAGGATGCATACCGGACTTGCTCGTGGTCGCGTACCTTGTCCCCTCTTCAAGAATTGTTCGCAGTGGTTGATCCATGGGAGGGGATCCTCCTTGCCATCGTAGGTCGGGAAGGACAGCTTGTGCGGACGGGCGTGAGACACGGGAAGGTGTCGACCGGAGGGGCGGAGGGGGCGGCGCATGCGCCCGATGGTGGCGCCTGGCCGTGCCGGCCCGGCCGGGTAGCCCTTCATCGGGTTCTCCCGGATCGGGGCTGCGGTGACTTGATCATCCATGTTCGCTTGCCGTCGGTCCCGCTTCTTGATGAAGTCGCGGTCGGCTCTATCTCCAACGTCGTCTTCATCTCCTAGCTCGAGTGCCAAAAAAGGCGAGAGCACTGGAACCACATTGTTGACTTGGATCGTCAACGACTTCACGAAAGTTTATTCTCGATCTTGTCCGGCTACCATCGCCACGGGATGTCGGTGGCGATTCATCTTCGAGTCGTTGTCCATGGTGGTGGGTGGATCGTAGTGGTCTCGGATAATACCGGCTAGATTTCACCCGGAATATTCACCGATTGCCGATCGTTATATTTTCCCAAAGGAAGGCATGGTGTAGGACTCTAGCGGGGGCATGAACAAGACAACATGTCTATGCGGTTGACCAATACTCAATACGGGGGGTAAGTCATGATAGTTTAAGATAGTGTGACACACACTTGGGATAAATTTCAAGGATAAAAGGAAAATAAAGAATAAAGAATATTCCTAAGCCCGGGAGCTAGTGGGACTTGTATCTCAAGCAAGTTAATAATCATGCAAACATAGATGAAGAGTTTTAGGTATAGATGGGAATACCTTTACAAGCATCCGCCCAATGGATTTATTTATTTCCTAATAAGGGTCTCCCTTATAGATGAGATATCCCCTTGTCACACCAAAAACGCCCCTAAAGATAATCCTAGATATTTTCCTCCCTTTACCATTTCGTGTTAATTGCCGAACCCATATCCCCGGAAGGGAGGGGCCCCACCCTACGGATGGACGGGCTAAGATATGGACCGTTGGGCCTGTCCTCCACAACTATTTCACCTCGTCATGACATATTTACATTAATACATTAATGGTGTTTATTCAAGAATCTATACGACTAAATCCTTCATGGAATAACTCCTTCAAAGATCTTCTCATTTTACCGAATAACATTTCACTTCTATGAGATATATTATGTACTACATGAGAGATTATTATGTGATATACACAATGGGATTGTGTTATTTCATAAAAAGTCATTCATGACTCTATTCCTTCTAGGACATGTACAAGCTTGGAACTTAAATATTAGCCTTGCATTCATAATCTATCATCGTTGACTTTTTATACTTGTATGAGATTTAATTTTCATGTGTTATGATTTATGTTCTTCGAATTATTTGGATTTTCATAATCCACTTATTAACTTCATATTCCATAATCATTCATTTCATTGTCCAAAGATATAGCAAAACATGTATTTCTTCTTAATTATTAGGAGATTCATCCTCATTTGCTTTCTTCATTGACCCTTCCAAAACTAAAAAGCGAATTTGCCATGGACATTGTTTTCCGTCCGAGTTCTCATAATAGAAACATTTCCAATTATAGAGGTGGCGTTGTCGACACTATTTTTTCTCCAAATATTCTCACAATGTGAGATTATTCTCTCTCTTTTTGTTTTCCAAACAAGAGATGATATATATGTAGTTATGTATATCTAAAACTAATGATGCACACACTTTGGGCCGTGTTGGATTTCATCTCCATGATGATCCTTTTCATGGGGTGGTCCAACCTTCTTCTTGAGGTATTCTCTTCATGAGAATGGAGGAGTTTCATTTTATTTCCATTTAACAAGTATATTGTCATATAAATTTTAAGAACAAAATTGGATACACTTATGTGAGCCTAGGAAACCAAATCTCACATATAAATGTAAATAATGAAAATATCAAAACATAATGCTTATTTATATAATGAACTTAGTATAAAAATATAACCTTAGAGTGCGAACAACATGGTGAGACAACTCCGATCTTTGGGTAAGACTCTACTTCACAATTGTTGCAAATCGACCGGTGGATTACAAACCTAAACTTCTCTCTTGAGACGTGGGGGAATAGCAAAAGTGAGTTCATGTCGAATTCACCAAATATAACATGGGGTTATGAGGCTCAAAAGGTTGACTCTGGTTAACTATGGTTAGCATTTTAAGGATTCATAGACACATTAATTAAGCATATAGTTGTGAAGAAATCCCAAATAACCCACATAATCATTGATAAGATCAATAATGTTATCAAAGTCACCATCATTATCGGCATCCACATTCTCATCATACAAAGATCATCTATTCCCTCACTTTTCCAAGGCGTTTCATGACGGGGCATAGTTGCTATAAGAGGGAAGGAGGAGAGGAGATTGGGATAAATTTTCTTTACTTGAATGTTGCCCTGAAAAGAATGATACCCCAACTTTTATAATCCGGCTAGTGGGACTTGTATCTCAAGCAATCTCTCTAAAGGTTTCCTTATAGATTGGAATACCTTTTACAAGCATATCTTATTTATTTATTTCCAAATAAGGGTCTCCCTTAAAGATGAAATCTAATCCCCTTTTCACACCAAAAACATGCCTAAAGATAATCCTAGATATTTTCCTCCCTTTATTTTTCGAATTAATTGCCGAAGAATCCGCGGTGGAAGGGAGGGGTCCACACCCTCTCCACCACACAAAGTACCACAAGATTTGGAGCCACATAGCCGATCCCCGCGGCCTGTAAAGCCTGTCCTCCTGGGCCCTATTTCTGGGTCATGACATATTTACATTAGGGATTAATGGTGTTTATTCAAGAATCGACCAGTAAATCCTTCATGGAATAACTCCTTCAAAGATCTTCTCATTTTTACCGAATAACATTTCACTTCTATGAGATATATTATGTACTACATGAGAGATTATTATGTGATATACACAATGGGATTGTGTTATTTACATGCAAAGTCATTCGATGACTCTATTCCTTCTAGGACATGTCGTTTTGGAGACTTAAATATTCATTCATAGATATAATCTATCATCGTTGACTTTTTTTAATACTTGTATGAGATTTAATTTTCATGTATTATGATTTATGTTCTTCGAATTATTTGGATTTTCATAATCCACTTATTAACTTCATATTCCATAATCATTCATTTCATTGTCCAAAGATATAGCAAAACATGTATTTCTTCTTAATTATTAGGAGATTCATCCTCATTTGCTTTCTTCATTGACCCAATATAATCGCCAACAAGCGAATTTGCCATGGACATTGTTTTCCATTTGGTCTGAGTTCTCATAATAGAAACATTTCCAATTATAGAGGTGGCGTTGTCGACACTATTTTTTTCTCCAAATATTCTCACAATGTGAGATTATTCTCTCTCTTTTTTCGTTTTCCAAACAAGAGATGATATATATGTAGTTATGTATATCTAAAACTAATGATGCACACACTTACCGTGTTGGATTTCATCTCCATGATGATCCTTTTCATGGGGTGCTTAACCTTCTTCAGGAGGTATTCTCTTCATGAGAATGGAGGAGTTTCATTTTATTTCCATTTAACAAGTATATTGTCATACCTGGTTTTAAGAACAAAATTGGATACACTCTATATGTGAGCCTAGGAAACCAAATCTCACATATAGCGATAAATAATGAAAATATCAAAACATAATGCTTATTATATGATGAACTTAGTATAAGAATATAACCTTAGAGTGCGAACAATGGTGAGACAACTCCGATCTTTGGGTAAGACTCTACTTCACAAGGGGCAAACCGACCGTGGATTACAAACCTAAACTTCTCTTGAGGCGTGGGGAATAGCAAAAGTGAGTTCATGTCGAATTCACCAAATATAACATAGGGTTATGAGGCTCAAAAAGGTTGACAGGGTTAACTATGGTTAGCATTTTAAGGATTCACTACTGTAACATTAATTAAGCATATAGTTGTGCTTAAATCCCAAATAACCCACATAATCATTGATAAGATCAATAAATGTTATCAAAGTCACCATCATTATCAGCATCCACATTCTCATCATACAAAGATCATCTATTCCCTCACTTTTCCAAGTCGTTCATGACTGCAAAACATAGTTGCTATAACAAATTATACTTTGCACACCGGTATACACTTCCACTATGAATACAATTAGAATGATACACCATAACAAGGAAAATCAATTTGAAAATGCCTAAAAAATAATATACACATCACTACGATGATCAAGATGACATAAAGATCAAGATTGCTAAAACGGAGCTATAACAACGGAGTTATGAATTAATCAAGATTTACTTTAGTAAAATAAAAGATGAAATCTAAACAACTGGATTTTCAAAACTTGAAAACATGAGTAACATTAATATAAGCATTTAGATTATGAAATTACGAATCTAATGCCGACACGTGGTGCAAAATAAGTGTCCACACCCTCTCCACCACACAAAGTACCACAAGATTTGGAGCCACATAGCTGATCCTGCGGCTCCCTAAAGATTGTGCCGCCCATGCCGATTCCTTAGATCGAAGACGTGAAGAGCTTAGATGGCCAAATTGAAGACCACGTGAAGCCTTCTCCATCGTTGGGGGTTTAGAAGATGGATGGCAACACTGTAAATACTGGAAAACATAAGTTTGAAAATGATAAATACAAACTACACTTTCCAAGGATGAAAACGTGCAGCCGGAGAACGCGAAGGACGGCGTGCAACATACAATAAAAGAAGTAAGGTTGTTTTTTGCGAAATAACAAAGCCAAAGAGGTATCAATGGTTATAGTTTGTTGGATTTAAAACCAATGGTGGAGATTAGATTGGAGGCGTAAGGAGGAGGCGTTTAAAAAAGGTGACCACACTTGGGCCAACAACATGGTCGTCGATAAGTTAAAGAATAAAGAATATTCCTCACCAAAAAGGCACGGGATGGGTTCCAAATGAAAGAAGCGGAGGGCGGGGATCTCATCTAGGAAAAAATTGAAGGTGGGGATCGATCGATGAGAATGTGGCTCGGATTAGCGGACGAACTTCGTTTGTGACGCTTTATGAGGGGGCATACAACAAAAGAGAGGGCATAGCTGGTACCTTTGGCATTCTTACCTCAACGCTAAACTTCGGTGACCCCCTCTAGGGCAATGATGATGCGGCTCATATTGAAGCAAGACCATATTTGGCGGTGCACTAGGGGCACCATGCCTTTGGCGGTCTAGATTGGATGCATATCCCCCCGCTAGGGTTTAAAAGGGAGGCGACGAGGCATGGGGCTAGACTTTTATTGGGGTTATGCGTGGAGAGAACGCCAAATCATGGAGAATTTGGACATGGTGTTGAACCAATTGAATGAATGGTTAGGCCCTCCGTTCTCAACGAGGAATATGCCACATAGAACTGTAGTCTAAACATCATCGGGAGAGAGGGGCGAGGCTCAACATGTCAAATAGAATGACAGGGGAGGAGTGGTTGTGCTTATTGCACAAGCTTTGGCTCAAGACTTGGGATAGGGAGATGGGCCATACCGAGAATTCCTGCTCCCAAGTACAAGTTCTCCAAGGCAAGTTGGGCTATATGTTAATACTACTAAAGAAGAGGTAGGACTAGAGCAAATGGAGGGTTGAGCCAAAAAGGGTAGGTGTTGATGTTTGTTAACTACTAAAAGAATATAAAGGATTACGTTACAATGGTGGGACATGGCATAGCTTTTCCCTAGGTGAGTATTCTAGGGTATCGTATTCCACATATGGAAAGCTAAACCGAAAGAATTCTAACAAATCTATCATGTATCCGCTAACTTAGCAAACCAACTAGACTAAAGAGGGGTAAGTGATAAATGATAAATAAATAACAAAGCATAAAATAATAATAACATGCCTAAAATAATAATATTATAAAAGAGTAACTAAGCTAATCAAGATGTCACCCACATATTTGATCAAGATTGGGCTAAATACTTCTCTATTATTTTGGTTCTAAGATAACTTAAGTATGGATAGATATAGCAATCATACACAAGCACTTTGGAGAAACAATTGCCTTTTCAACTCTCGAGAAAGAATTTCCAGAAGTTTCTTGGGGGAAGGGGCTGCCAAAAAATCCACGAACATCAACCCTAAATGGTGGATTACAAATGTCTATGAGTATGATACATCTAGGGCTACCACAAATATGGTAGGAGGGTTGAGCGCAACCTCGGGTAATCTATAGACTTTTTCATATCATATCTCTTAATTACCTAGACTGAGATCAAGTATATACTACCCACAAGTTTCAAATTCAGAGCAAAACTCAAATCTTAAACAAGCATATCCAAAACTTGGGAGAAATTAAGATTAAAAACTAGGTACTTAAAAAGGAATTAAAGCAGAGCAACTATTCATCA
Source organism: Hyparrhenia diplandra (assembly GCA_015847255.1). Lineage (NCBI taxonomy): Eukaryota > Viridiplantae > Streptophyta > Magnoliopsida > Poales > Poaceae > Hyparrhenia > Hyparrhenia diplandra. Next base: position 13,802 of record JADLZK010007045.1, on the reverse strand, counting down.
TATCCATAGCAAGCGTTATTAAACAAACCTTAATATATATATAACTAAGAAAAATATTTATTTGGTTTTAACTCCTTATGCATCTTTTTATTATCTTTTCTAAATAAAACAAAAACATAAGTAAAAGGAAAAGAAATACTTATCTTGCTAACTTGGGGTGGTCTCCCCCAAGCTAGGTTGATGTGTAGGTGCTCAGATGAGGTAGATGAATGGAGGTGATGTCGTCCTTCCTTGATGGAGCATTGATGATGATGGTAATATGTTGATGCTCCACCAAGTGGTCGAATGTCTCCTTTTTGTCATGGCTCATCGATAAATTACATTGTTGGAGGTGTTGGGAAGAGAAGGTGATTGTTCTTGCCCACCTCCCGGTGATTTGTGAGGGGTTTGTGATCTTCCCTGGCGGAGTGCCTAATTGATACTCTAGTGGATTGCGCATGTCGTTGAGTTACCCCTCAATTGCGTGGTGTCAAGAGGGCCTAGTAAGGCAAGGCATGCGTGCCACCTTGATCCACTGTTGAGATGGTCGACACAACCGGAGACTAGCTTGAGGGTGCTCAAGTGAACTCCGGGTGAAGAAATAAAGTGTCTACATCTTGTGTTTGATTGTCTCCTGGTGGTTGGCTTCATTGTGCTCATATTGTGTATATCATCTTCCGGTGATTGGTTGACTTCCCTCGACATGTCGATATAACACCTCCTCTCTACCTTGCAATTACATTGAGATATATTTAGTGCTTGTGTAGAATTGCTAGTTGAGTAGCTTGCTAGAATTGTGTAGTGTATTTTAGTTTGCTCACCTAGTTAGTAGAAGTAGTGTAACATCCCCGATTTCCGCGAAGGGAAATCCACAGAATGAAGTATAACACGATGGTCCCCGAGGATCATTCCATCACATTATCCGAATTACAGTCGATTACAGAGTCAAACTTCGAATAAAAAGAATACAAATAGAAGGGTTTATAATAGTACATCGCCACTTGGCGGGAACAACCAGAGTCACACAAAGATCCGAGCGAAGATCGAAGACTGGAAGCTAGTTGCGGAAGCATCATCATCATCATCATCTCCAGCTTGAGCGTAGGCACGAGACCATCTAATCTTTCCAATTACTGCGAGACAGGAATCTGCACACCGCCAGATGTGTGCAGGCCATGGTCAGCACCGAATGAGCTTTGGTGGAAAACAGAAAATAAGGGATCTGGAGATCCTAATATTTGGCTGTGGTTTGCATCCTTAGCGCATGCGAAGCAACAAGTAATAAATAATAATATTCACATTTTAAACTCATTCCCAACATATCCCCCCCAAAGTCCATCCCAAGCACAACACACATCTCACAACTCACAAGCCCGACACAGGCGACAAGACGACCACCGCTCCCTTTGCCTTGCCTAACCAAATTCTCGGCCTCCAGGGCTCTCACCAGAAATCCCCACACTCAACTACATCCGAGGTAAGAAGAGAAAACGCCCTCTCTACTCGCTGAAAAGCAAGAACCCATGGGGTAAACCCAACAAGTAAGCCGGGCGCACACCTTTAGGTCGTCCAGGCTCGAAGGCGGCGCACACCTTTAGGCGATTCAGCCCACAAGTCGATCCATGCCCGAAGGCGTGACAATACGTATTGGTTTAAACTCTGCAGAGCGTGTACACAAGATCTCTCGATCACCATCATCGATGCCCTAGGAGCACCTAGGAAGATTCCGGCTGCCTTCCAACTAGTATGATGCCATCCCCGCCACTCGGCCTGAAGCCCCGGGAGTACCACCGCACACCGAGACGGGAAAGACAACACCGGGCCCGTGAAGTGGTGCTGCCTACTAGAACGGAACAGGGCCTCGCCTTCGCTCCGCTCCACCGACCCTAATCTCCTTACAAACCTAGCAAGAATGGCATCGTCCTAGCTAGTCGGACTACCCGTCCCCTACCCATTTTGGGGCGAGCGATGTGTACCAGGTTCCCATATGATTCCGTCCCAACGATCTGTAAGTCCTTAGGTTGACCAGACAAGACATCTTCTCAGCTTCTGTGCTAACGATAGCACCTGGGGGCTTCGCTCCACAAAGGCTCTCCACCCCAGAACTCCGGGAAAATCACTATGTACCCGCCACAGGTACCTGACACTAGGGGTGCCCAGGCCGCACCTCCTCGGCAAGACTCGTCTCTGCGACTCGTCGTAGATCCTGCCCAGTCGACTCAACCCTCACCACCACACACCCAAGACACACGCAGAAGCACACTCCCCAGAAGATACAACTCAACCGTCCGGCTCATATACTCCGGCTCTCATATATATACACGTAAGTGAAGGTAAAGCCACATAGTGGCAAGTGCAAGCAAGCAAGCAGGAGTATATAAGTGCGGCGCAAAGTCGGGTGATTTGGTGGATGGGTTTCAATCAAGGCATATCGAGGCTCGAGGCAAAAACATGCATCCATATATACTAGCAAAGGAATAAAGTAAAAGCGCTAGCATATCTATTTGCAATGTCTAAATAGGATTCTCTAAAACAAAGTGCTGCCATGACACCTGCGATGTCGAGGAAGTAGTGGTACTAGTCTCCGTCACTTGGCATAGTCGTTCGCCGGGGTCTCCTCCTGCTGGGTCGACTCCACTCCGGGACTGAAACGTGACGTAAAGTCACGATAAGCGACTCCGATAGAAGTCCACAAAGAAGCAAAATATCCAAAAACCACTCATAGATAGCCCTATGACGTAGAGCTTGAATTTAGAAAAATTTGGACTCTTGTTTCATAATTTTCTGACATCGTATGAATATTCTATGAATTTCCTTAGATCAATTTATATTCTGAAAATGGAAAAAGGCTGGATTAACCAGACGCTGACACGTGGCAGCTTTTGGTTGGGCGGATGACATCAGCATGACGCCATCAGAGGCGGTCCAGTGGCTTTCTGGCTGACAGGTGGGGTCCAGTGGCACGCTCACTGACATGTGGGGCCGGTCAACAGTAGGTGGGCCCCAGTCAACGGTCTGTGTTGACTGGTCAACTCTTAATGGGTCGAAAGGGCCGAATATGGGCCGAGTTGGGCCGGACTTGGGAAAGACGGCCGGGGTTCTAGGGCTTCACGGCGGGGTCATGGCCACGCATGGAAGTTTAGGTAGGCGGCTATCACGCTCCGGCGAGCGGACGGATATGGCACCAAGGCGGTGCTAGGCGGCGGAACGACCGCGGCGGCTCACAGCGTCCGGGCTTTGCCTTGGCGCTCGATTGGCTTCCTTTGCGCGGGCTCCTAGGACGGCCGGTCAAGGTGGCGCCGACAAGAGGGCGGCTCCGGGCTTCGCAAAGGGTAGGCACGGGCGGGCGGCGGGATCGGTAGCGACGGCGGACGACCGCACGGCTGCTGTGGCTCCTCTTGTCACTAAAAGCGGTCGCTTTTCATCGATTGGGCTTAGACACAAGGCACCTAGGGCGGCGGTGATGACCTTTGAGCGCGGCGGAGTCCCGCTTTGCTTCGCGTCGCGGCGAGCTCGCGGGCGCTGGTCGCTGTCGGTCTTCATGAAGGCGGTAGGCCTTTTTCCACAACTAGCCGGATGGTTAGGTGCGGCATGGCGAGGCGGAGCTCATCGGCTCGCTCTCGAGCCTCGAGATGGCCGGGATCATCGGGAACGCCGACGCAGGCGGCGGTGCTCGAGGAGCACCCGCGCCGACGGCGAGGTGTCAACTAGGGCTTCGTGGCCCCTAAGATCAAAAGGATGGCGTGGTTCTTGCGCCCCTTGATGCGGCGGACTTCATGGCGGTGGTCCGGTTGCGGATCTAAGTCGTTAGGCCGGAACGGCGATTGCCGAGGATGGCTCGCCTTGGCACCCATGGCGGCGCGCGCGGCTATGGGGCGTTCCCGAGCTCAGAAGCTCGGCAAGGCCACGACTTGGTTCGTGTACGTGTGCGCACATGTGCGGTCTCCGGTGCCAGTGAAAGGGCGGCGGCTTTTGGCCTTCTAGTTTGGAGAACGCGGCGGCGGCATCATGACCGGTGACGACGAGCACGAACCGGTGCTCACCTCGGTGTTCTTGGCGGGTGCGGCGATGCGGTGGCGGGCCGTGGGTGGTGGCGAGTCGAGGCTGTGATGGCGCGATGCCATGCCGTGCCGATCAGCTGCGCGGACGTAGTCGATCGGGGCGGCGAGCTCCGCTCCGGCTACTCCGGCTCGCGGTACGGACGGTGACGGCGCTGTGGCGGGGCTCTCGGCTTGGCTCGCGGTTTCCGTGGTGGCGCCCGATCAACACCGGGGCTTCGTCCTCGTCGCAGCTCCAAGACCGCGCGCTCGTCACGGCGGCGATGGCGTACGACGAAGATGTCGCGGACCCGGCAGCTCCGGCGGCGCTCGGCTCCGACTCTTCTCCTCCCTTCTCCTTCATCCTTCCTCCTTCCCCCTCTTCTCGTTTCTTGGTCGGGCAGCGTGGCAGGAACAACCACCGAGTGGCGGCGGGGTTCTAGGAACCCTAGGGTGCCCAAGGCTCCCTTTTATAGGGTGACGCGGCCATGGCTTGGAGGGGAACGGCCGATCGGGCGGAGCCCGATCAGACGGTGCACGGCGCGGATGGGACGTCTTGGCCGGGATACGGGATGACGTGGCTTCTTCCTCGGCCATGATACGTCCGGCCCAAGCCGAAGGCGCGCGCGGCCGGCGACAAAGGTGTCAACGCGGCAGCAGCTCGAGGCGCCACTTTACCTCTGACACGGAGGGATTTTGGGCGTCCGTGCTGTACTCGACGACTTGGCGGGCAAGGCAATCGCAGGGGGGCGTCTCCCCTTGGCGCGACGCGGGGTATGGTGAATCCGCGTTCTCCCCAACGCGCGCGGCGCTGCTCGATCGGAAAAGCAGAGGAGGAGCGAGGGAACCAAGGAAGGGTGATGACAAGCGGGTCCCGTTTGGCAGTGGTTCGAGAGGTGAAAAGACGAGTGTGCCCTCCGTTATGTTGCCACGCGGGCGGATGGCATCCGATGTTGGGCCTCGTTCCTTGTTGGGGTCTGCGTCGTGTGTTTGAAATTTGTTGGGCGGCTCGCTCGACCGACTGGCGGCCTTGGGCCTGTGCTGCGAGCGGGGCTGGCCGGTTACTACTAACCGCTAGGCTGGCTAGTTGGCTGGGCCAAAATGGCATTTCCTATTCTCTCTTTTATTCTTAAGTCTTTCCTACTTTCTTTCTTATTTCATTTCTACTCTACTCCATGTTATGGGTACCTATGTGGCATGCAAGTGTTGCTAAGCTTGCATACCTCCTTAGTGGAAGTCACTAGGGGTCATTAGTGGTGTAGGATTCCATTTCCAAGGGCTAGCAACACAAAGGGGGTTATTTAAAACATAGGGGTTGATTTTATTAGCATCACATAAAATCAAATAAAATCCAACTCAAGCATTGTTGATTAAAATGCAAAATGCCCAACAAAAATTTAATAGGTGCTACTTGTGCAACTAGTGAATGTTTTCCTACATGACATTTCATCATTCATGGGTTATTTAAGAAAAAATTTTGTTGGTTGCAATTTTTAGGTTTCGAAAATTCCGGGTTGTTACAAGTAGTGATCTAGCAATTGTGTGATTTAGAGATTGTAAATCCAAGAATTGCGATTAGGTGGCTTGTGCACAAGTAGAGCTAGAGCAAACGCTTTTGCGTCTTGTTATTGTCTAACAATTTGCTCTAGTATTTTTGTAGAATTTTTATTAGGCTATTCACCCTCCCTCTAGCCATTTAGGACCTTTCAACAAGGAAATGTTGCAACCGCCAAGGAAAGGGGTTTCTTGAGCAGCAGCAGCCACCAAGGAAAGTAGTTTTCTTGAGGTCCAGCAATCGTCAAGGTAATACGTATTTTCTTGGTGCTTACAAACCTTCAAGGAAACACCATTTCTTTGGGGCTGCCACCTAACAAGTTAATTCATATTCTTGTGGGTATGGCTTTAAAACCTTGGCTACAAAAACTACTAGTAAATTCTTATTTCCTTGACTGTGTAAAACCCTTAAGGTAATCATTGTTTTCCTTAGCTACCATAGCCGCCAAGTTAATTCTTTTTAGTATATACATATATAACTATCATGGTAATTACAATTATATTTCCATAATACATCCATAGGAACCATATACAATAAATATAACCAAAAAGATATCCTTATAAATATATATTGGAAAAAGTCTACTTAACCCCCAAACTATGGGGTGGTGTCTAACCATTGCCACCATCTTTAAAACCGCTCAACCAACACCTCAAACTTTGGCATACCGTCTACTCTACCACCTGGGCGGGTTTGGCTGGGCAGTTTTGCCTACGTGGCAGCCAGCGTGGAGCGGTTTTCCTTGCGCGGCGTCCAGCAAAGCCAGATGTGCCACTTCCAAGTGGGGCCTACTCATCAGGTTCATCTTCAACCTCCAGCACGTGGTGGATGAACTTGCCGCTCTAAAAGGTCCTAATGGCTAGAGGGGGGTGAATAGCCTATTAAAAATTCTTGCAACAACACTAAACAAACGGATTAGACAATAAGATGGCGAAGCTAAATAAGCGGTGCTACGAATTAGCTAAGCAAGCCACAAGTCAATTCTATTGTCTCTAATCCACACAAAGGCTATGTTGCTAGTTTACTCCTAGGTGAACAAGCAATTCTAACTAGATTACCACTAGGAGCTAAACAAGACTAAGCAAACTACACAAGCTACTCAAGCTAAGCAAAACTACACAAGTCTACTAGTGAAAGTAATGCAAAGAGGCTAGAATACAATACCACCGCGGAGTGTAGAGGATGATGCCAATCACCGTGTACAATGAGAAATCTCCAACGAACTCAAGACAATAGACACGATGATATTTCACCGAGGTTCACGTGCTTGCCGGCACGCTAAGTCCCCGTTGTGGCGACACACTCACTTGACGTATGCTAAGCTTGATGGCCGGTGCCAAATCCCCTATGGGAGCTCAAGCAAACGATCACAAGAGAGGGTCTAACAAGCCACGAGCAATCCACTAGTGCTCCTTTCGCGAATCTCCCGCGGGGTAAGGAATGACCCCTCACAATCACCACCGGTGTGGCCTCGAACAAACTCCAATCGAGCTCAACATCGCCTCTTGCTCCAAGCCGCTAGGGAACCGGGCAAATTCCCAAGAAAACAAGAATCCCGCGGCTTCTCCAAGGATGAAGTGCCTCTAGATGCAACCGATGCAAGCAATGCACTTCTATCACTCTCAATCTCACCAAGAATCCGAGTTAGTGATGGGGAGATGAGTGGAGAGGAGTCTCACAAGCTCAATAGCAAGTTGGAAGCTTCAAATGTGCAAGAGAGACTCAAATGAACCAGCCAAATGGGTATATATAGAGACCTCCTCGAAATTGAGCCGTTGGGGGTTTACAAGACCGACCGGACTCGCTGACCGGACGCACCAGCGGGTCCGGTCCAGCTTCCGGTCGCAGTCGGCCATGCGTCCGGTCAGATACGACAGAGTCCCCTGGCCCATGGCTGACACCGTCTTCGTGCGTCCGGTCCATGGATCCGGTCCATGCGTCCGGTCACTTTCCTGGGTCGAAGTCGAAAACATGCTCTCTGGAATTTCTGATCGGACCCGACCACCGGAGCCACCGGTGCGTGCGTCCGGTCGCACCCCGTGCGTCCGGTCATGCGTCCGGTCGAGATTTCCAGCGTTCTCTTCATCTTGTTGTCGCCCTTTGCTTCAACCTTGCTTCGCCTCTTGCCATAGGTTGCCAACACGTCCAAGATGATCATGTTATCATGCATGTTAGCTCGTCGAACGATTAGGCAAGATCGAAGTTAGTGCTCTCATTGTCCTAAATGCAATATGCAAGTCAATTGGACCTAGAAGCACTTCACCAAAGGATTGTCGCGGCATTCCCTCTTGATAGTCGGCTATCTATCCTATAATGTGATCACACGCTCTATCGTGTCTTGATCACCGAAAGGAAAACCCTATCAAGATACCTTTGCCTTGATCTCCCGGGTTCCTCTCAAGCCGATCACCGAGCTTGACGATCCATCAAGTCCACCGACATTGTCCATGTTCATGATCATCATGCTCCTTGTCATCAACCTAATCCTATCTCAAGTCATCACTTAGAGCAAAGGATTAGTCCACAAGTGTGTGTCATCAATTTCCAAAACCAAACATGAGATTTCAATCTCCCCTTTTTGGTAATTGATGACAACCAAAAACACAAAGATTTGAAATAAAATTCAATTGAACTTGAATTGCTTGTCCATAGCATTTTGATCATGAATCAAGGATTGGACAAACATTTCAAGGTTCGGTTTTGGTAGTAGTAGCTCCCCCTACATATGTGCTTCCATGTGTTTGGATCAATTTGGCACATATGTATGGATAGAAATCTTGGGGAGAGATACTAATACCAAAAAGAGATGCTAAGGTTCTATTCGACCTTTGAAGCGTGAAAACATCGGAGTCCTTAGCATCAATGTAACTAGACAATCATCAAAAACTCAACATACCCCATGAGATCAACATTATAGGCTAAAATGTGAGTTTTGTCTAGATACATCCTATGCATGCTAGTTGGTCAATACACCAATCAATTTTCAAAAACTAGCATACACCAAGCAATCATGAATATCACCAAGCAATCATGAATATTGAATTTAGATTGCCAATGCAACATTTCATTATGATCATGCACATACAAATGCATAAATAGTCTATGAGCTTGCTCCCCTATTTGTGTGATCCTTTCCAACATCTTTGTGACTTATTTCTCACCCTTTGTCAACAATCACCAAAAAGGTGTAAATGAGAGAAATCAAGTCAATCAAAAGTATCACATGTGGTCTCATCTAGATCACTTGCCTTTCCATGTATTCAAGTTTGAACCAAGGACAAGCTTTTTCACACCTCATATAAATAAGGGTTATCTTGCACCATGTTAGAATACACATCAATAGCGCATTTTCTAGAGTTGACACTAGGATTGCAACACATAAACATGTCATATGCCACCACTAGTTCACACCTCATATAAATAAGGGTTATCTTGCACCATAAAACCATTCAAAGCAATAGTGGTGCCACACATACATTGAAATCATTTGATTTTCCATAAATGAGCCTAATAAGCATGCATGATGTCTAGATGCACTAACAAGTCCTTAGCAACATATGAATGCCATGACAAACAACTTTTACCTTGGGTTTGTCGAAGGAGAGGCATGTCATATAAGTGGGGTGCATCAACTCAAGTTGGAGAAGTCAATGATGTTCAATTCTCCCTTTAGCATGCAAAAGCTTTTCTCATCAAGTGGCTTGGTGAATATATCGGCTAGTTGATCTTCGGTGCCAATGCCCATGATACAAATGTCACCCTTTTTGTTGATGATCTCTTATGAAGTGGTGCCCAATGTGCTTTGTTCTTGGATGTTGAACCGATTTTGGGTCATCTTCCTTGCACTTTCATTGTCACAATACAATGGAACTTTGTCAAATTTGAATCCAAAATCCTTCAATGTTGACCTCATCCAAAAGCAATTGAGTGCAACAACTTCCGCACTAATGTATTCGGCCCGGCGGTTGAGAACAACACTATTTTGTATTAGAGAGCAAATACTATTTGCACTTTCATTGCCAAGGAGATGTCATGTGCAACCTTCCATTGAACTATTTTGAAGACCATGATACTAGTGACCTTCCAAGGAATTGACATGTGCCACTTGTGCTCATTCTATTGATCTTGCACCCTCCATAGTCGGAATCCGAATATCCAATCAAATCAAACTTGGATCCCTTTGGATACCATAGTCCAACATCTTGTGTGCCCTTCAAGTACCTCACAATTCTCTTTGTTGCTTTGAGGTGACTCTCTAGGATCGGATTGATATCTAGCACACATGCCCACACTAAATGCAATGTCCGATCTTGATGCGGTTGCATAGAGCAAACTTCCAATCATGGACCGATATTTCTTTTGTTCAACCATGTTGCCACTAGGGTCGGGGTCTAGGCTTCCATTGGTTGCCATAGGTGTGGACATTGACTTGGCATCTTGAAGATCAAACTTCTTGATCATATCCTTGATGATGTACTTGCCTTGACTAATGAATGTGCCATTCTTCAATTGCTTGATTTGAAGTCTAAGAAAGAATGTGAGCTCTCAAGCATTGACATCTCAAACTCATTGGCCATCATCTTTGCAAATTTCACAAAACTCTTGATTGGTTGACCTAAATTGGTTGACCTAAAGATAATGTCATCCACATATATTTGCAACACAAACAAGTCCTTCCCAAACTCTTCTTGGTGAAGAAAGATAATGTCATCCACATGTCCACCTTGCCTATCTTGTACCCTTTAGAGAGGAGAAAATCTCTCAACCTCTCATACCATGCTCTTGGTGCTTGCTTCAAGCCATACAATGTTTTCTTCAACTTGTAGACATGGTTGGGGTACTTGTCATCTTCAAAGCCCGGGGGTTGTTCCACATACACCAACTCATTGATGAAGCCATTCAAGAATGCACTCTTCACATCCATTTGATAGAACTTGATGTCATGAGCACATGCATAAGCAAGCAAGATTCTAATTGCTTCAAGTCTAGCAATAGGTGCATAGGTCTCTCCAAAGTCAAGACCCTCTACTTAAGTGTACCCTTGAGCTACTAGCCTTGCCTTGTTTCTAACCACAATTCCATCTTAATCTTGCTTGTTCTTGAAGACCCACTTGGTTCCTATCACATTGTAGTCCTTTGGCCTTTCCACCAATTCCCAAACATCATTCCAAACAACCCAAACATCATTCCTCTTGAAGTTGTTGAGTTCTTCATGCATAGCATTCACCCAATCTTCCTTCTTAAGTGCCTTCTCAATGTTCTCCGGTTCTTCTTGTGCTACAAAGGCATGGTGAGCACAAAAGGATGCCAATCTTCTTCTAGTAACCACTCCACTATTGATGTCACCGACAATTTGATCAATTGGATGGTCTCTTGCTATGTTGGAAGGTTGCATCACTTGCACTTGATGACTAGGATGAGTGGATGGACTAGCTTGTTGCTCTTGATCTTCACCTTGAGTACCACTAGTGCTTGCTTCATTTGCATCAATCTCAATGGTAGTGGTAGGCAATGGAGTGTCATCATCATCATCTTCAACTTGTCTTGGCCGAATGTCACCAATATCCATGTTTCTCATGGCATTCTCCAAGTTGGAACCACTCACATCATCATGATTTTCAACTTCATTTTGAGATCCTTGGGTTTCATCAAATTCAACATCATGAACCTCTTCAAGTTTGCCACTACCCAAGTTCCAAACTCTATATGCTTTGCTTGTGGTTGAATATCCAACTAGGAACCCCAACGGTCCGGTTGCGTCCGTCAAGATTTCAGCACACGATCTTGTTGTAAGCCCTTTGCTTCAACCTTGCTTCGCCTCTTGCCATAGGTTGCCAACACGTCCAAGATGATCACGTTATCATGCATGTTAGCTCGTCGAACGATTAGGCAAGATCGAAGTTAGTGCTCTCATTGTCCTAAATGCAATATGCAAGTCAATTGGACCTAGAAGCACTTCACCAAAGGATTGTCGCGGCATTCCCTCTTGATAGTCGGTTATCTATCCTATAATGTGATCACACGCTCTATCGTGTCTTGATCACCGAAAGGAAAACCCTATCAAGATACCTTTGCCTTGATCTCCCGGGTTCCTCTCAAGCCGATCACCGAGCTTGATGATCCATCAAGTCCACCGACATTGTCCATGTTCATGATCATCATGCTCTTGTCATCAACCTAATCCTATCTCAAGTCATCACTTAGAGCAAAGGATTAGTCCACAAGTGTGTCATCAATTTCCAAAACCAAACATGAGATTTCACGCTCATGGCACCTAGGATGGGCTCACCGCTGTCAGTGCCTCAGCACGCGAGCTGCTGCCGGGCCACCCTATTTGTGCTGTACGCGCACGCGAGGCCATGGAGAGGAGCGAGCTCGGTCTTGGCAGCCATGGCGAGCGCACGCCGTGAGCAGCAAAAATGTGTATGCTCGTCGGCGCAAGCGTGAGCCGCTCCACCGCGTCCTGGCGGCCATGCGCGTGGGAAGCTCCGTCGCGGCCTCACCTATCGCTCGGCCGCCCTATAAAGCTGACGTCGTCGTCTTCCTCTTTTCTTCTTCTTGCTCCATCGCCGGCACACCTCCAATCGTCGACGAAATTCATCGTTGTCGTTGCACCTCCACCCAATAGCTCACTCCTGCAGCATCGCCACCATCTTGCTCTTGATTGAGCCCGCACGTGCTTCCTATGATGGCTTAAATCGCTCGGCACGACGTCTTCTTCTCCGCGGACGATAGATCGCCTCCGTGAGCCGCGCCCGCCCGGGGGGCGGCCGCTCAGGTGAGCTCTAACCTGCACTTCTTTGCATTTTGGCTTCGCCTCGTTGTACTGATGCTGGTCAGCTCGACTATTTCAGCAGGCAAAGCCGAGACGCACCGGAACGCCGTTGTTGTTGCCATAGTGAGTCACCATCGCCGCTAGCGCCGCCGACCTCCTAGCTCCGCTCCGTCTCCGGTCGATTTAGCACGAGCAACGGCTTCAGGGTGAGGCTCTGGTCGTGTTTATGCTATCTGCTTGCTCACTATTGCGTCGTCATCGCCGGAACGCCGCTGTCGGCGGGTATCCGCCCTGTTTTGCCACCACGTGCGAGGTCATGCTTACTTGGGGTTGGGCTAGGTTTGTTTAGTGGATGGGAGATGTTCCTTTGGGGGGGGTCGAAGCTGCTGGTGTCGTCATCTTCATTGGAGGTGCCCTGGTTCGCTGGTTCCGTCGTGCGGAGGAGCGGCCAAGGCCAAGTCCGCCGCCGGAACTCCCGCCGGCGATTTCGTCGATCAACATCGCCTTTCGCCCGCGTCAACGCGGGCTTACAAGCTTAAAGCTCACTGTCGATCGCTTGTCCAAATTAGCATCACATTCCACCTCAGCACGCCACGCAGGAAAAACCGCTCATGCTGGACGCCACGTAGGCAAAACCGCCCCAAGGGGTGATTTAGACGGTATGCCAAAGTTTGAGGTGTTGGTTGAGCGGTTTTGAAGTTCGTGGTAATGGTTAGACACACGCCAATACTTCAGGGGGTGATGTAGACTTTTTCCAATATATATTCCAACCAACATCTATAATGGTTCATTATAACAAGTTCATGCATAGATGGCAATACTCCAGCCTCAAAGGTTCATGCCTGGATGGCAATACTCCAAACAACAAGTTCATGCCTAGATGCCAAACAATCTACAAACATTACTAGGTCTAGTTGGCAATATAGTATCATTCCTACATGTCAACACCACAAGCATATGGCAAATGATTGCCAGCAACTAAATGTTAGCAAAGGTTAGCTGCATATCGGTCTAGTTTGTACTAAAATCTACCAAAAGAAAAACCATGTCTGCCACATGGAGCTATTGGCATTAGTTAGCCGCTCTTATGTCACTTCCACCTATAGGCATACTGATCTTTCTACTTCCTATAGGATCACTGTTGGTATTTGTTAAGCCTACAGAAATATTTATAATAATCCATAGCGAACGGATCTTGGTGAGCAATTCACCCGGGGAGGGGTTTTAATATCGAATCCACAAAGGAGGATGGTGTGAGGTAATTAAGGAATATAACTAATCCCCTGAAAGCAGTAGTTAAGGAACCAAGAAGATAAAGAGATAAGGAGATTTCTATGGTTGTCTAATTCTTATCCTTGTAAGCATATGTTGATATTGTCTTAAAGGGAAGCACCCAAAGGAAAACATGGGTGAAACATGCAATCCTCCCACACTTACATGCCCAACTTGTCTTATA
>JADLZK010007044.1:0-11630 GCA_015847255.1 Hyparrhenia diplandra | reverse complement strand
GCTAGCTTTACTCTGCTTTCGAGTGTCTTGAATCGGCGTGCCGATCAATTTGACTGTTAATTGACAAGGAGGTAGCGTGAATCCCGGAACATGCACGGTGAGACCAAGGCGGTTCGCATGTATGGCTCTAAGGCGGATGTAAAGACACATAGCTATGAGAGCTATGCGCCGACGGATAATGAAAGCATTCGGTAAGCATGTAAAGATGTAATCGTAATAACGGTTGCGAATGATCATAAAAGACATGTTTGAACAAGTAAAATTCGATCATCATGATATGACATTATAAAGCTCTATTGCATGGATCGAATTAATTGACAACATGGAACAAAAAGCGGTAACTCATAAATAAAAACCTAATCGACACATGCATAGGTTTCATCAACTAGTCTGCCGCCGTCTAGCCTTCCTAAACCCCGTCAAGTTTAAACCCTTGCAAGCTAATCCACCGCATGATACCACTTTCTCTGATATAAACCACTTAACACAACTAGATCAATCCACCGCATGATACAATCTAACCATGATAAGCTAAAAACGCATACATCTAAATAGATCTATAAATACTCATTACTCGTTGAGGCGTATGCATAGACCCGATAAAGTGCATATGCAAACCTAATCTAAAGCAAAGCAGAGATTCATCCGATCGGTCTTAACAGCAATCCACGCATGATACTTTTGCAACAAGCTAATCCACCGCATGATGCGGCTTGCGATTCTTAACCGTTCTAAACCCTCTTCGTCCCTAACAGTCCACCGCATGATACAGCAACAAAGCTAATCCCACCGCATGATACGGCTTGCCCGGACTAAACTCCTAACGATAGGTAGACTTACACATGAAAAGATACAAGTAAACACATAACTATGTTCGGCAAGGTTGTCGAATCGAGGGGTCCATGAAGAAGAAACTCACCGCGCCAAAACCTTAGCTTTGCCGCACGACTCATGACTAAGCAGCGCAGAACCCGCCAACCGCGTGACAACCTAGATTGATCTAAACCGGCTATGAAAGACCTGCGGATAGATCTAATGACAAACTTAATGATAAACATTGAAAGTATTGATGACATCTAGATCTAACAAAAGATAAAAGCCGAGCAATATCAATCTAGATTGGGCAAGAGAGTGTGTGCAAACATAAATAAATAAATAAATAAATAATCAAGTAAAAGAATCATGCACCACTTTCGGTAACTTAATGAATTCATTAGGGTGCCAAGCCTAATGAAGCGATAACTAGCTCTCGGCGGATCTTAGCCCACGGATGGCTCATGATCGACAAAA
The DNA here is from genome assembly GCA_015847255.1 of Hyparrhenia diplandra. Classification (NCBI taxonomy): domain Eukaryota; kingdom Viridiplantae; phylum Streptophyta; class Magnoliopsida; order Poales; family Poaceae; genus Hyparrhenia; species Hyparrhenia diplandra. The sequence continues at coordinate 10,340 of JADLZK010007044.1, read as the reverse complement.
GAACCCTCTTGCCCCTGATAGCTTAAATCCGCTGACGATACTAAAAGCGTGAACAAGACTTCTTGCAATAATCTAAATCCGCTGGCTTGATACTAGACATGGTGCAAAGGTTGCGGTACTACGAGGTCGGCGGTCGATGAATCCTCTCGCGATGGATCGGCGACACGGCCCGGACTCGAAGGTGGCGGGCCAAGGCACGCGGGCGGGTTGTTTGTATTGATTTGGGTAGATCGATTATAGTTCTTAGGGGTCTCATATTTATACCACAGGCTTTGGCGAGTCCTAACTATTACGAATAATAATAACTAAAATATCTAGCTAGATACATTGTCCTCCAAGTCTTCTCGAGTCGGTAGGGAATTGCATTGATGTGGGCCCTCGTCCGGATATTCCTCCCTTGGTGCTCCATGCTTGCCGAACCATCTCTTGCTCGGCTCCTTCCCGGACTCGGGCTCCTTAGCCGAATATCAGCGGCTTCGAATGCTCTGATGCATAGGTGTCCTCTTGTTAGCCGAATAACCCCTTACCGAATCATCTCTTGCCGGTCTATCCCAGTCATCCGGGGCTCTACCAAATTTTGGTGTTAACATATGCCCCCTCAATTTTAGAGTAAAAAGGCCCTTTTGCTCGAAATTGACCCGCGATCTACTAAAAACTCGGGCTAAACCTTTCAACCTGGGCTAAAATTACCAAGGCCCATCTTACGGAGGCTTCTCAACAACGTTTATCTCTTGACTCTTTCTTGGAACCCGTGTCACGAAATTCCCATCAATGCGAGTCGGCAAGCCAATCCGCTTCGTTTCTCAAGATAAGCAGAATAGATCTTTCAATCTTCCTAGTCATTTTAAATCTCTTGCCTCCTTCTTTGCATAAATATAGGCAAACTCCTCGATAGTCATTCAAATCTCCTTAGTCTCTAGACCTTCTTTTTTTCTCGAGTCTGAATCATTCATTTAACCCTAGCCTCGAGCAATGGAGTAAGTTTTCTCCCTTCGTGCACCTTTGATGCTCACTTCATGCGAATCGACCTGTCCTTTTTCTTGATGATACTTGAAGCCCTCGTGATCTTTGAGATTGCGGACCTCCGCCATACCATTTCATAATAGCACAAAGAAAGCGCTCGGGGCGGAGGCGGGAGGCGAACAAACCATCGAAGACATAGAAGATGTAAAAGGAATATGACAAGCTTGATGAAGCTCGGGGAGCGCTATGTGCGGAACCGGCAACGGTAAGTCTTCTTTACTTTGTAGCCTACGATGAATCCCCCTTTCATGGTTCATCTTTTACGGAAGCAATTCCCGTTGCGAGGCGTGGCGAGGAGGTTTAACCGCTGTCGAAGCAACGACGGTGATTGAAGCACGGGACACACGGGCTCATCCGCACACGAGAGGATGAGCGTTGCGTTTGGTCGTCCCGAAAGGCCGTCCTTGATACTCTTTTCAATTAGGAGAGTTGTAAAGATAATGTGTGACTCTTGTATGGCAATTATGCCTACCTTTATCAATAATTCTATGTTTTACCTCTTTTGTCATGATCTCGTCACTTATCTTCTGACGAACTCCCCTAATTATACGTAAGATTTTCAATCATATACGACATTGTACGCGAATAATGCACTTAGTCGGTTGTATATATTTTGTTACGAAGGCAACATATCATATATATCTTTGGCTATTTTCCCACTCTTTGGAATATTTTTTTACTGAAGGCGATGTTTTTTACACATCGGCTATATTGGGATTGCACCTTATCTTCTCAAGCTCCAACTTCAACACTAGGATAATATTTCTTCAAGAATCTCCCGTTGATTCTTGACTTGAATTCTTGTCCTCGTAAAGATATCAAAATATATGCATTCCGGGTACACATCTCAATACTCGAAAGGACCTTCCCAATTTGGAGACCATTTGCGAATGCCACGTCCTTGGTCCCAAGTGGTAATAAAAGCTTTCGGACAAGGTCTCCTTCGACAAACTCTTTAATTACGACTTTCTTGTTGTAATATTTTTGGCGACCGCATCTTGTTTTCTCAATATTTTCCAACTCTTTTTTAGGCGAATTTGATGCAAATCTTCTAATCCATCTATCATAAGATTTTTATATTCTTCTTTTGCCAAATCTTTACGTAATGTAACCCGTGCGTATCGATTGCATCTCCACGGTAATACTACATGGTGCCCGTATACTAATTCATAAGGTGATGTCTTAGTGGATCCATGACATGCCATTCGGTAAGCCCACAATGCTTCATTAAGAACCAAATGCCATCTTCTAGGCTTCTCTTGATCTTCTTACTGAATGATCTTGATTATGATTTTATTAGAACTTCAGCGACCGTTGGCTTGGGCATAGTAAGGGGATGGTTGTACAATTTGATTCCCATATCCTCGGCAAAGTCACAAAATTCAGCGGATATAAAGCGACTCCCTTGATCGATCGTTATGGTTTTAGGAATTCCAAACACATAAATGATATGTTCTTTGACAAACTCAACCATATTCAATGATGTGACCTTTTTCAATGGGATAGCTTCAACCCACTTAGTAAAATAATCAATGGACAATAGCACAAACTTATGGCCTTTGCTCGATGGAGGGTGGATCGGCCAATCAAATCTATACCCCATCCTCTTCTTGGCCAAGGCTTAATAATGGGGTTTAATCTTGATCACCGGGGAGCTCTCTGAATATTACCAAACCTTTGACAATCTTGACACCCTTTGTAATATTCAAAACAATCCTCAAGCATAGCTGGCCAAAAGTATCTGTCCTCCCCGATTACCCACTTCATTGGTGGTAAGGTACGGGTGTGCACCACACAACCCTTCCGTGTACCTCATACATCACTTTCTTAGCTTCCTCTTGACTCAAGCATTTAAGTAGCACTCCATCCGAGAGATTTATAATATAGCGATCATCAAGGAGCACAAATTTAATAGCTTTGTACACGAGTTTTAGAAACTTTCTTCGAAGGATTTTTAAAGGTATTCGGTAATCTCGATCCTCAATCATCATCGGTTTATTGGTACTTTGATCTCCACCAAAGCGCACATAAATCTACAATGAAAACTTCTTGATTGTCCTTATACCGGAAAGCATTTTGGGCTAGCTTATTAGCTTCTTCATTTTGTTCCTCGGAATATGATGAAGGATCACAATCTTGAAAGTTCTCGGTATTTTTGACATTCCTCATAATAATTTCTTAGGATGTCATTCCTGCATTCATATTCGCCCGATCAGTTGCTTGATTACTAATTCGGAATCTCCAAAGATCTCAAACTGCAATGGCTTCCATCTCAACAAGTTGGAGTCCTCACGAGTAAAGCTTCATATTACGCACGATTGTTAGTGACGGTGGCATCAATAGGAATAACAAACTCAAAAAAGATGCCCCTTAGGCGAAATTAGTAAAACACCTCGCACCTCCGCCTTTTTCACAAGATGATCCATCAAAGAACAAAGCCCAAGGTGTAATACCAATCATGTCGTGAAGGATCCGCGGTGTTGTGTTACAAAATCAGCAATAATTTATCCTTTACTGACTTTCGCCGATTCGAATCTCGAGATCAAATTCAGATAATGCCAACACCCATTTACCGATTCTTCCCTTTAAAATCGGCATTGACAACATGTGTTTAATCACATCAAATTTGGAAACTATTGTACATTCGGCATTCAATAAATAGTGCTTGACTTAGTACATGAGAAGTAAACACATAGACACAACTTTTATATAACCCGAATACAGCGTTTCGGGATCAAAAGTTTTTACTAAGATAAGCTACAACTCGCTCTTTTCCATCTTCTTCTTGCATAAGGGCCGATCCTATGGTTAAATCATCGGCCGCCACGTCTGACAAATGGTTTATCTAGCTTTGGAGAGACTAAAACAAATGGCGTCTTCATATATTCCTTTATTTCATCCAAGGCTTTCGATGTACGTCACTCCAAATGAACTTACGAGCTTTCTTAAGTTTTAACAAAGGAGAAAATGGCAAGACCCTTTTCGATAGATTGGAGATGAACCTTCTCACGAAATTGATTTTGCCAAGTAATGATTTTAACTCTGTAAGATCGGTAGGAGGAGCAATATTTTCTATAGCTTCCATATTCTTCTTCCCTACTTCAATGCCTCCTTTGTGAACCAAGAACCTAAGAATTCCATTTGTGACTCAAAAGCACACTTGTTTGGATTCATCTTTAATCCATGTTTCCTAGTGCACTCTAATGTCTTCCTCAAATCAGCCGGATGCTTCATGTAGTTCTTCGACTTGACAACCCGCGTCATCAATGTAGACCTTGACTATTTTGCCGATCAACTCATGGAAAATATAATTCATAGCTCTCGATAAGTTGCACCGGCATTTTTTTAATCGAGCGTCATAACAATCCATTCGAATAAACCAATATGACCGGGACACTGAAAGCGGTTTTGATATATCCTCAACGACCATAAAAATCTGATTGTATCCGGCATTCCCATCCATGAAGCTAATAATCTCATACCCGGCGGCGGCATCCACTAATAGATCGGCAACTAGCATGGGATATCCATCCATAGGAGTAGCTTTGTTAAGATCTCTGAAATCTATACAAACCCTCATCTTTCCGTTTTCTTGTAGGCGGGAACTATACTAGAAAATCCATTCTCATATATCGCACGGCCAATGAAATTTGCTTCTAACAATCTTTCAATTTCCTTTTCCGTCGGCCAATACCTTCTCTTCATAGATCTTCCGGGAGGTTGTTTGTAGGGCTGGAACCCCTCTTTGATGGGCAATCGATGTTCAACAATCAAGGCGATCTAGCCAGGCATCTCGAATAATCCCAAAGCGAAACAATCTTTGAATTCCTTGAGGAGGTCTATTAATTTTTCCCTAAATTCGGATCAAGTTGAGCAGATATAAGTCGGTCTTGGCTTGTCACCATTACCAATATCTATCTCTTCAATTTGTCGTGGACTTAAAACCATGCCCAAGCTTTCCTTTGTTACCATCAATTGGGTTCCCCATTAAAACCACCACAAATGCCATTTGCTTGGATGGTACAAGATCTGATGATGAATACTAGCGGGATCTTCTTTTGTTTTTCCCTCAACAACTCGGTAAGCTGCAATGTCCTCGAGAATCATCTGCTTGAACTATTTCAACCTCATCGTCATCCCTTTGGATAAGAATCGATGCATGGTGGATGGAACACAACAATTAGCATGGATCCAATCTCTCCCAAGAAGCAAGCTATAAGGCCCTTCACCATCGATCACAAAGAAGGTAGTGATCAAAGTTTTGAGCCGATCATCAAGTCAACACAAATAGCTCCATGGGTATCCAAAAATTTGCTAGCAAAGTCCCTTAGCTCAATGTACGTCTCTAGCAAATCCTCATCAATCATCCCTAGCTTTTGAATGTTGTATATGGCATGAGGTTAATAGCACCCCTCCATCAACAAACATATATGAGTCGGGAGGCTTCCCATTGAGGTACCCTTTTAAGTAGAGGGGCTTGGATGATCATGCTTCTTGACATCAAACGCTTGCTTGCCTTGACAAGGTCAATTGTGCCAAAAAGGTCTATCATCTCTCTATTATCGATGTCGATCGAAAATGCATCACCGTTTGAACAAGCACCTTCATCCTCACGGTATTTTAGTGATTTGTTAATAGAGTCCCCAAATTTTATAGGGATGTAGAAAACCATGCTAACATCGCGAACTCCACTTGCGAGAATGCTCCTCTGCCCGAATGGCCAGAAGCTTCTTGAGTTTCCTTCTTTGGGCGCCACACATGTCTGCGTTAATGTTGCTTCCTTGAGCTCCTTGTTCTGCGAGGCGCTAGACTCTTCTTTTACGGCTCTTCCTTAGACGGGAGGCACCACTTGTCCTTTGCCACACACACTCTTGAGAAGAGTCCATGTCATCATCGAATCCTCCACATCGGCCCATGCTTGATCTGCAATCCTTTCTTGGCGTGAGGTGTATTGTTTTTATTTTTTAAGCGCCATCATCCTCCCGAAGCGTGCCCCCGTCTTTCTTGGATGGGACGGTTGACTCGTGCTGTCTGTACCCGTGGTATTGCTCACTTTGCATTCGGGGCAATTGTTCCTAGCAGGCAACTTCAAGCCTTCATTCCAGCAATGTCTAAAGAAAGGGCAGTCCCAATGAGACTCCTCTTGCTCTTTCATGTACTCCTCCTATTCTCGGTGGTACATCTCTTCTTCGTACCTCTGCTTTGTTCCCGGCAAGCTGCTGATCTCTACGATATTGCTTCTCTTCTTTGTCTTTGCCATTTGTTCAGCAGTATGCGAGATGTCACCCTTGGTTTGGAGGTTTCTCCTTTCTCACTTCGGCTATTTGGGAACCGAACACGATATCTTTCCAGCTCACACTAGACACTTGCCGACTAGGGTCAATCGAACCACTTTGCTTTGCCCTTTCAGAAGTCAGCACTTTCATTGGGCCTTTGCCCTTAGGATCCTTGGCAAAAACCATGCATGAATCAAAAGCAACCATGTTTGTAGGGAAGGGTTCCTTGTCCACCTTCATATTGTTGTTGAACTTGAGGAGCCCCTATTGTATAGCTCTCTAATCTGTTTGTTTGAAGATTCGGCAGTCGATGATGTTGTGAGTGATCATGTCATGGAAGCCACAATATTCTGCCGCCTTGACCCAATCCGGGACGCTTCATAGAATGATTATCCGCGCCTTTGATCGTCCCTCCTTGACCAAGAACTCAAAGAGCTTTTCCAACTTGGAAACGTCGAGTCATATGCCCCTTGAGTGTCTTCATCCAAATATTTGGTTGACGGACAAAAGTTCCTTGCCCCAAGCAAATTCGGCGGCCGCTACATCCTCCGGCCATCATCATCATCTTCTCCTCTTCCAGAAGTGGTTGTATGTCCGATAAGACACGTTGCCCCTTCAAAAACAGGTGTCCTTCTTGATGCTCGAACCGATTGGCCATGAGTGATAGGCGCCTTGAGAGTTGTCCAAGGTCATCAAACTCCATGCCGGGCTAACCTCTCCCCGATGGTCGGATGCATTCCCCGAATGGCTACGGCCGGCAATCGATGGTCCGGCAAGCTCAAAAGAATAACAAAATTCTTTATCTCTAAACCTGCGCAAGAACCCTTGTGGTGTTTCATTGTATACGTGGTCAACCCCATCAAGTCAACAAGCTCTTTTCTCATTGGAACCGGCCAGAAGTATGAATGAAACTTGTCTTCGGCTCGGACCAGGTTCCAATAGAATTGGCCGACAGCGTGGCAAACCATGTGAAAGCCGCCCCGTAAATGATGGGAAGAAGCGAATCCTCCATGCTTCATCATTGGCAAGCTCTCCCAATCAATCGAATAATCGACCGATGTGTTCGGTAGTAGAAGTGTCATCTTGTCCAGAGAACTTGGTCAAGTCGGTTGGAGGCTTCAGTCTTGAAGGAAGCGCCACTCTGTTGTACCAATCGGGATATGGAGACTGATACACATAGGGCCGATTCTTGGGCTTGATCCCAAATTGGTGTTGCATCATATCGGCCATCCTCGCTAGGAGTATATCCATATTTGAATTTTGTGGTCCATGAGATTGTCCCCGACCGTCCCAAATGGCTTATACCCAAGATTTGGCATAGCATGAATTGTGGAATAGTCAACGAACTCGTGTGTAACCCGGGGCCAAAGGGATTTCTCTCAGAACCCAATCGGCCATTGGAGCTATTGAGTAGGTGTTGTATCTTTGGAGGATTTCTGGTGCACGAACGCCGCTTCCGGTGTCTTGGCTCCGGATCCCTCTGGTTTTTTTCCGTGTCTTGTTCTCTCCTCCCATTCTTGACCTATAGCTCCTTTCTTTGGTGGTGGCTTAGGCGTATGTATGTATCTTGGCCCCGAAAAGCTCACCAAGCCGAGCCTCAAAGTGCTGATCAAACTCGGGTCCAAAGCTAGCCTTCATGATATCGCGAAAAGTGTTGAAGAACACCGTGTTGTGATTGGTCATTGCATTCCCAACGGCACCGCAACAATCTCCTCCATCCGACCAATTTCTTCGGGACTTGGTTCTTCATCTTCCTTTCCTGCCCCCTCTTACGTGTCGAAACTATTTGAGCATATTCCTTATCACGGGCATCACTATCTTTGGAAGATCTCGTCTTTTGGATGATTGTGCCGCTCTTGTTCTTGGAGAAGCATGACATGCACTTTTGCGAGAAGGCTGCACACATGTCCCTCACTGTGGCCTCCAGGTCAGGTGGAAGGTCATCCATCTGGAGCTGAATGACATTGTTCTTGTTGACTTCGTCAGGCATCGCGTTTTGATCTTGACGTGTCCCACCGGGCGTGCCAAAAAGTGTGTAGGCACAAAAATCCTACTCCTTGTGCCGCGCACACTGACAAGCCGGAATAGCTAGCTTTACTCTCACTCGAGCGTCTTGAATCGAAGGCGTGCCAGTCAATTTGACCTGTTAATTGACAAGGAGGTAAACGTGAGATCTGGAACATGCACGTGAGACCAAGGCGGTTCGCATGTATGGCTCTAAGGCCGGATGTAAAGACACATAGCTATGAGAGCTATGCGTCGACGGATAATGAAAGCATTCGGTAAGCATGTAAAGATGTAATCGTAATAACGAAGGTTGCGAATGATCATAAAAGACATGTTTGAACAAGTAAAGTCGATCATCATGATATGACATTATAAAGCTCTATTGCATGGATCGAATTAATTGACAACATGGAACAAAAAGCGGGTAACTCATAAATAAAAAACCTAATCTAAATGACACATGCTTAGGTTTCATCCAACTAGTCTCACGCACGTCTAGCCTTCCTAAACCCATCAAGTTTAAACCCTTGCAAGCTAATCCACCGCATGATACCACTTGCTACGATATAAACCACTTAACACAACTAGATCAATCCACGCGCATGATACAATCTAACCATGATAAGCTAAAAGCACGCATACATCTAAATAGATCTATAAATACTCATTACTCGTTGAGGCGCGTATGCATAGACCAAAGAAAAGTGCATATGCAAACCTAATCTAAAGCAAAGCCGGAGATTAGTCCCGATCAGTCTTAACAGCAATCCACCGCATGATACAATCGCAACAAGCTAATCCACCGCATGATCTGACTTGCGACTTAACCGTTCTAAACCCTCTTCGTCCCTAACAACAATCCACCGCATGATACACCGCAACAAGCTAATCCACCGCATGATACGGCTTGCCGGACTAGACTCTAACGATAGGTAGACTTAACATGAAAGATACAAGTAAACACATAACCGTGTTCGGCAAGGTTGCCGAATCCGAGGGTCCATGAAGAAGAAACTCACACACAAAACCTTAGCCTGCCGCATGACTCATGACTAAACCGCGCAAGAACCACGCAACACGTGACAACCTAGATTGATCTAGGCTCGGCTATGACAAAGACGGATAGATCTAATGACAAACTTAATGATAAACATTGAAAGTATTGATGACATCTAGATCTAACAAAAGATAAAGCCGAGCTATATCAATCTAGATTGGGCAAAGAGTGTGTGCAAACATAAATAAATAAATAAATAATCAAGTAAGAATCATGCACCACTTTCGGTAACTTAATGAATTCATTAGGGTGCCAAGCCTAATGAAGCCGATAACTAGCTCTCGGCCGGATCTTAGCCCCATGGATGGCTCATGATCGACAAAAAACCCTCTTGCCCTGATAGCTTAAATCCGCTGACGATACTAAGCGTGAACAAGACTTCTTGCAATAATCTAAATCCGCTGACGATACTAGACATGGTGCAAGGTTGCCGATACTTCACAGTCGGCGGTCGATGAATCCTCTCGCCTTGATAGATCGGCGACACGCACGGACTCGAAGGGTGGCGAGCCAAGGCATCGGGCGGGTTGTTTGTATTGATTTGGGTAGATCGATTCACAGTTATCGGGGGTCTCATATTTATACCACAGGCTTTGTGAGTCCTAACTTATTACGAATAATAATAACTAAAAATATCTAGCTAAGATACATTGTCCTCCAAGTCTTCGGTCGTGGGAATTGCACGTGATGTGGGCCCTCGTCCTCGGATATTCCTCTTGATGCTCCATGCTTGCCGGAACCATCTCACGCTCTCAGCTCCTTCCTAGGACTCGGGCTCCTTAGCCGAATATCAATCGGCTTCGAATGCTCTGATCTTTGTAGGCCGTCCTCTTGTTAGCCGAATAACCCCTTACCGAATCATCTCTTGCGGGTCTATCAGTCATCCGGCTCTACCAAATTTTGGTGTTACAGTTTTAGTTAGGGTGTTCGATAGGTTCATCAATTCCAATCTATGTACATATATATTGTCTAAATTG
>JADLZK010007043.1:0-58521 GCA_015847255.1 Hyparrhenia diplandra | reverse complement strand
CCACCCATGTCATAGCTCACTCGGCAGAGCCTTGTTATACCTGAAGCAAAACTAGCCCCGTCCGTAGGCCCGCCTGCGTCTCGATGGGTTTTGGCCCACCCACGAACCTTACCGGATGGGGCTCGGGCAGAGATCTTGAAGCCCGGTAAAATTTTCTCTTGGCCCGAACCCGCCCGAAATATATTTTTAGCTATTTTGTAGTGTAAAATGCGCTGGTAGCCCATCCAGTCCCGGGCCGCCCGAGCCCGCCTAAAAAGCTAGGCCCGAGTTGCCTGTGGGGACGTCATGGGTAGGATTTTTTCGACCCCAAATAACCGGTTTTTTTTGCCCGCCCAAACCCGACCTCGACCAAAATGCTCGGGGTATACCCCCGTACGCAAAGCCTTTTTGTCGAGCGCCTTTTGCCGAAAGTGCCGAGTCAAGGCTCGCAAAAAACACTTGTCAAGTTGTTCCCTAAACGAATTCAAATAAAACAGCTTGTCTACTACAAAATTTCAAAACTTTGTGATATCTACATTTTCATTTCGAGTTCCTCCATCCGAAGCCATTTACAAAATTTGAAATTAAAATTTGAGAAGTTCAAACATATTTTTGCATGACAAGATGGTTTCAAATTAAAAAGTTGTCAAGTAGAAAGTTTCATAACTTTTTAGATCTATTGTTTTAATTTTGGTTGTTTTTTCATTCAAGGACATTCGAAAAATTTGAATTTTAAAATTTTGAAAGTCAAACAATGCTTTATGAATAAGTTGATTTCAAATCAAAGCATTGCTAACTCAAAGTTGAATAAATTCTCAAGATCTATAAAGTTTATATTGGTCATTTGTTCATCTGATATAGTAGTAGTAACATTGTTCACAAATCTTATATATGTGTCTTCTAGTTTCATGAAACTATATGAGAGAGATATAGATTTTGTGAACAACGTTACTATCGCTTTGTAAAATGAAGAAATGACCAAAATAAAAGTTATATATGTTGAGAAGTTATACAACTTTTTAGTTGACAACTTTTTTATTGAATTAATTTATGCTTCAAAAATGTGCTTTTGTAGTTGTGACTTTTTGAAATTTATAATTTGGAAAGTGACAAGGTATACTCAAGTAATAGCTATAAGAACACAATAAATTGATAGAGCAAGCTTTTAGAAAAATTTAGAAAACAAAAATCATCAAATTAAGAGTCAGTATGACAGAGAAAAACTAGTTACAAGTTTTAACCGAAGATGAAAAACAGTATAAACACATATCTGTGTAGAAGCAATCTTATGTAGTGACTGGTCACATGTCTTGTTGTTTAACTTTATGTTCTCTAAATATTGACTGATGTTTTTACACAAAAAATCTAAATTAATTTTTATGTATTATTTATTTTTGTTTTATAATTTCTTTTCTTTTTCTAGACACCATGGTAGCTTTAGCATGGGCAACATACTAACTTGCTGCTGTCAATTTTGATCATATTGTGTTTAGCATGAAAAGTTAACAAAAGTGTCAGGTATTACCTATGAGTGTGTCTTAAATGTTGACATGCCTAAATATATATTTATTTAGAATTCCTTCTATCACAACAAAAGTTCATTTGGCAAAGAAGATGGTAAGGAGCCAAGACATCTTGTGCTTTACTTACCCAAGCCTTAGCACCGCTATCGACGATGTAGTGAAGAGAAGTGTCAAAGGACAAGGAAGTCATTGAGATGCCCTACAACTTAGAGTGTGATGCCCATGCAAAGCATGTGCTTCTTGTCAAACTGAGAGACTAGATTCTTAATTTCATACAGTATATTTCATGTATTAATATATACGTTTTATTATAAGAAATAGCGAGTAGTCTGTTGTCATGCTTACACCTGTCTTTTTTATATAATATGCTGGTTGAAAGAACTGCGGTTTTGCTTCAAAACTTGGAGTTGTATTTTAAATCTTTCATTCATGAAGAGTTATGGAATAACGATGTTTCAGATATCACAACTGCTATTTTACATACCAGTATAACATAAGCTTATACATATGTCATACGGGCATTTACCTAGTGCATAAAAAAGTTAATGTTTGTTTTTAGATAACGGAATTACATTCCGGCCTCTGCGGTAACGCACACAGCCAAAGCCTCTGCGTGACCACACACAGCCAAACTTATTACGTAATCTAAGAACAAAAAAGAAACTTTTAGTACATGAAGCTAAGTGCACTAAAGATCAACCGATATCCATAGCGTCGAAGATTTGAGATCCATAGACACCCCACCACCCTCGCGCCCGACGAGAAGGCAAAGTGATGTCGCCTTCCAAACATCCCCCACTGCAAATGGCAATAGATATGTTGCCGACTACGGATACCGGGTCGCCAGGGGTGCAAGGCGACGCCGAATGGTCGCTATTGGAGAAGCATCCGTGCTCAAATGAAAGAGAGGTCGTTGCTCAACTTTGTTAGAATGTCCGAGCAAAGACCACCGCCGCCGCACGGCGAAGACGGAAGTCGCCACTAGATCTGCGACCCCATCCTCTCCTCTTCGACCTCCACCATAGGCACCCACACCGCAGCTTATGCGCGGCGGCGTGAGGTGCTGCCGCCGATATAGGATATGCTCGCGGGCGTGTGATGCAGTGATGCACCACCGGCGAAAGGGATCCCACGATGAACCATTGGATCCGCATAGGTCGCCGCCACGGGAGGTTGCCGTCACCAATTACCATCGTGGCGTTGGCGAGGTGGGACGCCGCCGTGGGGATGACGAGGTCGGCCGGGCGGGCTGGATCCGCCACCGGTCCACCGCCCATTGATCGTATCCACCGTAGTCCTGGCCTCTACCACCGGGGGGATTCCGCCGTGGAGTGGAGGAGGGCGCCGCCGCATGTCCGTCTCTTGCCGATCGGGATCCATGGGAGCCTTCCCCACCGATCGCCCCGCAAGCCACGCCACCATCGATCCGCCAGCGATCCCGGTCGCCCGCCTGCTTCGCGCACGACCCCGCGATCTGGTCGCGGCCTCCAGCTCCGCGATCGGCGTCGCGACCTGCCCGCACGATCCCGTCGTCACGCCCCTCGCGCGCATCACGCCGCGCCTCATCGCGCCATTCCCGTCGCGTCCTGCTCGCGGCCTTCTAACGATGGCCCTTTTAGAAAATCCTCCTCTGAACCTTAGATGGTTTCCTCTCTCTCCATGAAGCGCGGATTGTAGAAATTGATTTATGTGGAACGGAGGTAATATTGTAACGAGGAGGTGAAGTTGGGCTCAGGTGCTTGGTTGGTTGAAAAAGTTAATGTGTATCAAGGGAAGAAATAAATACTCTCTCGGTTCCAAATTATAGTTTACTTTGGCTTTTAGATTCATTTATTTTACTAGGTATCTAGACATAGTGTATAATTAGGTCATAGCAAAAAATTAATGTATCTAAAAAGTCAAAGTGAACTACAATTTAGAACGGAGGAGTATCGAGTTAAATATTGTTGAGCATGATCAATCGTGTCCCCAACCGACCAAGCACATGAGCTGTGAATGCCCACCAACCAACCACCTGAGCCCAACTTCACCTCCCTCGTTACAATATTACCTCTGTTCCACATAAATCAATTTCTACAATCCGTGCTAGTAAATAAAGAAAAATAAAAAATAACATCTATGGAATAAAATGATCATGACAAGTCGGTTGGCACGCAAACTGTATAAATAGAGAGCATGTGGCGGAACGTTTCTTTCGTATGCACAGCTAATTAATTTGCCAAGATGGAGAACATAGCCGCAATCAGCATCCTCGTGTTTGTTTTCATCCTCGTTTTGGCAGGCAACAAACTGATTGGTGGTCACCGCGGCAAGAAACGTCAGGTTCCCAATGCCAACCGCCTGCCGCCCTCGCCGCGGGGGCTCCCACTCATCGGCAACCTCCACCAGCTCGGCAGCCTCCCGCACCGCTCGCTGCGTTCGCTGGCTGCGGCGCACGGCCCCGTGATGCTCATCCGCCTCGGCCAGGTGCCTGCCGTCGTCGTGTCCTCGGCGTCCACCGCACGGGAGGTGATGCAGGCGCAGGACCACGTGTTCGCCAGCCGCCCCTCGCTCACCATCCCCAGCAGGCTCCTGTACGGCTGCACCGACATCGCCTTCGCGCCGCACGGCCCGTACTGGCGCGGCGCGCGCGCAAGATGAGCGTGCGCCACCTCCTGAGCCCGCCGAGGGTGCGCGCCTACCGCGCCGTGAGGGAGCAAGAGGCTGAGGCGCTGGTCCGACGAGTTGTAGAGCAGGCGTGCCGCGGTGTCGTGCCCCTGAGCGAGCTCCTGAACGATTTCGCTAAGGACGTGGCTGGGCGGATCGTGCTCGGACTACGCGCCGCCGGGGACAACGGGTGGCGCGCCAAGGTGGACGCGCTCCTAGAGGAGAGCAACGTGCTGCTCGCCGCCTTCCACGTCGGCGACTACATCCCGTGGCTCTCCTGGGTGAGCCATGTTGACGGCACGGACGCCAAGGTTAGGAAGGCGTTCGAGAGGATCGACCTGATCCTCGACGAGATCGTCGACGACGTGGTTGCGACCAGAGAGACGCCAACGTCGGTGGACGACAATGCTTTCATCCATGTGCTGCTGTCACTGCAGCAGGAGGAACCAACTCCTGCTGGGACAGCAGAGTTGCGCCTCAGCAAGGACAACGTGAAGGCTCTCTTGGAGGTAAAATAAAATACACCACTTAGGCCGATCAACTGTCCGTGCATGGCTGCTGTGCTGATCACTGCTCTCAGGACTTATTCGGAGCCGGGACAGAGGCCACGATCATCGTCCTGGAGTGGGCCATGGCAGAGGTACTCCGCAACAAGGGAGTCATGCAGGAACTGCAACGCGAGGTGAGACAAGCTCGGAGCACCAGTTGCGACATTGTCGGCGAACAAGATCTGGCCGGAATGGAGTACCTGAGAGCAGTGATCAAGGAGACGGTGCGGCTGCACACGCCGGGCCCGTTGCTGCTTCCGCACAAGTCCATGCAAGCCACTCGATTCAGCAACGGGTACGACGTCCCGAGCGACACCATGGTGATCGTGAACGCCTGGGCCATCGGCAGGGACCCGGAGACATGGGAGTCGCCGGAGGATTTTCGGCCAGAGAGGTTCGTCGGCACCGGGGTGGACTTCCGGGGCCAGCACTTCCAGCTGATACCGTTCGGCGCGGGGCGGCGGATGTGCCCCGGCGTCAACCTCGCCATGTCCGTGGTCGAGCTCGCGCTCGCCAACCTTGTCGCTCGGTTCGACTGGGCGCTGCCGGAGGGCGAGGCAGATCTGGACATGAAGGAGACGACGGGGTGCACGTCGCGGAAGAAGGCTCCACTCTACGCCGTCGCCACGCAATGCTGTTTCTGCTAGAGGACAGGTTTCCTGGCCCTGACTTTCGTTCTAGCTAGTTCGGTAAATCTAAATAGCACTCGAGTGATTTTTTGACATGCGCTCACTCGATTTTGGGCGGGTCAGAAGATGGACGCGATTGATGACGCCATCGAGGGCTCGATGCTCGCCTGCGCGTGGACACCGGCACTGCAGCCCAAGGCACTCGTTCTTCGGTAGAAACGACACCCATGACCCAGCCACAGCCACATGACCCATTGCCACTGCCCACGCGTATCCATGCCAGCACTGTTAGGCTCTACAAACGTATGTATATGGTTTTATTGTTTTAGTGGGGAGCATATTATACATTTATTAAATCATATTTTACTACTTCGGATGTATGTTATATATTTAACTGTGTAAATTGATTTATTCATAAATGAGAATAGTTAGAATTACTCAAACAGTTATCTGATTATTCTTTTTTGTTTTGTATGTACTTTCCTCCGTTTCAAATTGTAGTTCACTTTGGCTTTTCTAGATTCATTTGATTTACTATGTATCTAGACATAGTGTATAACTAGATGCATAGAAAAATCAATGCATGTAGAAAAGCCAAAGTGAACTACAATTTGAAACGGAGGGAGTATGTACGCTTTTACTACCTTAATACCCGTGCATTGCTATGAGACACCTAAAATTAGGTACTAAAACACACAAGGATAGCACGATAAGATAAAATACTATGATGTAGATAGTACATGTTGCAATACATATTTGCTATAATTTGCAATTAAAGTTCATTAGCACAGAATTATGATATCCACGCTTGCGATACACATCATCAACTATGGAATATGGATACAATATCCACGATTGTGCTAATATTCCTCCTTCATACCCGCTGGCTAATATTCCTCCTTCATACCTGTTGTAACGGTGAAGAGCAAGTGAGGTGAGATCAATATACCAATAGTGTCATGTGATGATATGGAATGGATCATATCATTCTTGATTGTATTGATGCATATGTTGCATCAACACATTGATGAAAAGGAGCAGAATGGAAATGCATAAGGCAAAGGTATAAGACATTTCATTTCAACGGTCATAGGTGTGTAGAGAAGTTTATGACCGAGTTTAGGATAGATAACCGTACTATCAAGAGGGGGAAACTTATTTACATATCGGTCATCTAGTGCCACTTGAGCGATATAACATTGCGACATGCTAGGATTGAGTGGCATGGTGAGTGCAAGTGAAAATCATTTGAAAATGATTGTGAAAATTCTAACACACATGCACGTGGTGGTGTTCACTTGATGGTGTTGGCACATTTGCAAAGGAGAAGAAATTGGAGTTGATGTTGATCAACTTGGTGAAGAAAAGGTGTTTTGGTGTTCTCGGACACTAGGATTAATCTCAGATTGAATACTGCTTTGATATATTGTGCTTTGGATCAAGTATACATGTGGGTTGTGTAGCCCTATTCTTTCCAAAATGTCCAAGATCATCGAAATTGAAGTTCAGAGCTAAAAGTTACGATCGTTTCAGCAGAGAGCTCATGTTACAATTTTTTTTACAACGGACTGTCCGCCTTATAAGCGCGGACTGTCCGTAGGCTAATTTCGAAAGAGTGAATTTTCTGGATAGGTTCTGTCCATGTGGCTAGGGTTGAACGGAGGACAGTCCGTTGATTTGTTCAAAAATGAGAATAGTTACAATTACTCAAACACTCATCTTTCGTTTTTTTATGTATGTATGTTTTAGTTGGTTCCCTTTGATTTTTTTTCCAATTTGGCTCACATAGAAATAATCTGGATTTTTTTTATTTGTTAAATATTTTTATATTATTTGGATATTTTTTGTTCCATTTAATCTGGATCCAATGATCATGAGAATCAAAGTGTTGGATGGACTAAAAACCGAGTGATTGAACTTGATTCTATCTTTTTTATATCAATTGAGTGATTTTACCCGGGTGACGGAAGGCCAAACATCACCCGGTTGTAGAATGGATAGACCTGTGCATTTCTCATCTACATGTATATTTTCTTGATCTAGTAGGGTGTATATTTCTCAACCTACAGGCCAAACGTCAAACCCTACTAGCTATATATTTCTCTTGACATGTAAGATGGTTACCTCAGCAGTCCACTATCATTTGTCACTAGCAACTTCTCTTGACATGCAAGGTATCCACCTCAAGATCACTAGTTATTTCTCTTGACATGCATGGCGTTCACCTCAAGATTCCACTATCATTTGCCACTATCAATTTCTCTTGACATGTAAGGTATCCACTTCAAAGATCACTAGCTAGCGATTTCTTTTGACATGCAACGCGTCTACCTCAGCAGTCCACTATCATTTATCATTAGCAGTTTTCTCTTGACATGCAAGGTATCCACCTCAAAGAGTCCATTATCATTCGAAAAGAAGTTTTTTTGGTGTGTACATGTTGGGCACACACTATTCTCACTGTTCATCACTGCATCAAAATGTGTCCAATCTAAATAAGTACTGTGAAGAAGTCGAGAAAGAGTGCTCAAGAATGGAGAGGTTCAAGGGAAGAGTGCAACAACACGAATCTTGAAGCACATTTCAACAATGTAGATACTACATGTTGAGCATGTAAATGTTGCAATACGTATCTACTATCATTTGCAATTAAAGTTCAGTAACACAAAAATTATGATATCCACGTTTGCAATACACATCATCTACTATGGATACAATATCCATGACTGTGCTAATATTCGTCCCTTCATGCCCGCTGGCTAATATTCGTCCTTTAGTTGTTGTAACGCGCGGGAACCATCCTTGTTAATTAGTAAGAGTGAAATAGATAATGAGAAGAAAAAACTCGTTTGCTCAAAGTGCCAATTTGTTGAGTGTGGCTCTACAAAGACGTCCAGTTATGTCCTGACAATTAAGGATGTATATTTCTCAATCATGGTAATCCCAACAACGTGTATTTTTTTTTAGATAATGGATATAACAACGTGTATTTAGTATGAGTGCATATGAGATGAGGGTTCCTTTTTTAGGTGATTGTTTCTGCTCATCCCTAGCAACTTTAGAATATTATTGTCAATCCTAAAGGCCCATATATGGCAGATCGAGATTCAACTCTATATAAAAATAGTTGCACCTGTGGCTCCTCTAACAAATCAGTTTTTTTTTTTCCAACTCCGGCTTTCACTGTTTAGAAAAACGTTTCATAACTCAACTTCTCCAATAAAGAAATTGCATGAAATGTCCATAATGCCTATTGTTTTCTTTGTTCTTCCTTTTATTTATTTCTCCTATGGATTTTTAGTTTGCTCCTCCCATTTATATCTTCCTCTCTCTTCCATCTCTACCAAGGTCCCACCCGCCTAGTCGATCTTTCTCGTCCATATCTCCATGCTGCTCGTACCTCGCTCCTCCACGGTGATCATGTCTTTGTCTCACCATCGCGCCCGAAAGTCCTTATTTGGTTTTGGTAATTGAGTGACAACATTAGGTGAACTAATGTCCGATTGAGACAAAAGAGATTAATTCATAGTGTTAAATGCAATGAAGGAGCTTATTGCATTTGAGACATGGCATGGAATCATGTGACCAAGGTGGAGACGATCAAGAAGTGTTAAGGGTAAGTCGAGGCTTTGAAGTGATGGACCGCGAGATGGTGAAGCTTGGGTAAGACTTGGCGCCAATGGGTCGACGCAACGATAAAGAGCAAGTGAAGTCAAGATCGATATACCAATAGGTTCATCCGATGATATGGAATGAATCATATCATTCTTGATCATGTTATCGCATATGTTGCATCAACACTTAGATGAGAAGGAGCGGAATAGAAATGCACAAGGCAAAGGTATAACCTAGGGCATTTTATTTCGACAGTCATAGGTGTGTAGAGAAGTTCATGACTGAGTTTAGGATAGATGGCCGTATTATCAAGAGGCGGAAACTTGTTTGCATATCGGTCATCTAGTGTCACTTGAGCGATCTAACATTGCGAAATGCTAGGATCGAGTGGTATGGTGAGTGCAAGTGAAAATTCTTTGAAAATGATTGTGAAAATGCCAACACACATGCACTTGGTGGGGTTCATTTGATGCACATGGTGGCACATTTGCAAAAGAGAAAAAGTTGGAGTTGATGTTGATAAACTTGGTGAAGAAAAAGTGTTTCGTGTTGTGTACCCTCCGAGTAAGCTAATGAAAACTGGCCCGATCTTCCGTGAGGTAACCGGTAATTTCGATTGGTGGAGAACTCGACGTTGATGATCTGGCTTTAAATCAACATGATTCAAACCATGCAACCGCTACACCACAGCTCCGATGGTTATCAACCAAGCACAACTTGATTGACCTCGCCAAGAAGGCTTTCCTACAAGCGAATCGAAGAACACAAGCAAGAACTAGTAAATACATAAATCTGATAATTGCAAATATGAATGACGTGAATTGAATTATGGGGTTCAAGAACTCGGTTCCAAAGAACTAATCGACATAGTGGAGGAGATCAAGAACAGGGGCCTTGGATCACTGTAAAGGGAATTGTCTTCACGTTACGATGAATCAAACGAAGTTTCTCGATGGAAAACTCGAACTAAACAAAAACCAAGTCTAAAGTGGCGGCTACTGAGTTTATAGTAGAGGGAGATGCAGGGTTGGGGGTGACAAACATGTAGGCGCCCACAACTTAGGCTTAAGGCCCGACTCAATAAATGGCCAAGTTGGCCCAAAACAGATTACGCAACACCTTGCTGTGGTCACACAGAATGATCCACTGGCCTTCTGAAGCTAGGATCAGATCCAAATTGACAGTGGCGTTGTCCCCTTTCCAATGCATGCAAGATCGCCTGTTTCGAGCTCGTATGAGGAAGTTATGACCGAAACAAAGGATGATGTGTCCGTTGAATCTGAGGGTGACGAGGCAACTGAGTTGGGGACGAGTTGCAACATGGAGAAGATCATTGCGTCGACGTGTGGCAACGTCCTCTTCATAAACTTGGGTCGAATACTACTTTGATCCATTGTGTTTTGGATCAAGTATCTAGGTGGGTTATCTATCCCTTTGAGTAAGTTTTCCAAATTGTCAAGATCACCAAAATCGGAGTTCATAGCTAAAAGTTACGGTCGTTTCAATAAAGAGCTCATGCAACCTGTTTTTCTCTAACAAATGGACTATCGGACTTATAAACGCTGGACCGCCCACGAGCTAATTTTAAAAGAGTGAGTTTTTGTCCATGTGACCGGGGTTGAACGGAGGACGTCCGGGACAAAACAGGGGTTGTCCATAGTTCATTCTCCGACGAAAGCGTAAGTGTTGTTGGTTCTATTCGGGGTCCGGAGTTCAATGACGAAAAGTCCGAGCCTTGGGGTGGACTGTCCGCAGCTTCATGAGTTTGAACCTAACGGCTAGTTCGAGGTGAAGGGCGGACCGTCCCGTGGTTTGACCTCGGACCCTCCGGCAGCGCCATGACTTTGGGAAAAGTGGAAAACGACTAGTTTCTTCCCCTCCTCTATAAATAGAGGGGTGGTCGGCCCTTGGGCTGGTTGAGCACCTTGGGGGAGTTTGTGTCAATGCTTGGAGAGTGCTTGCGAGCTCTCTACTCACTTGTGCTTGAGGGTGTTCATGTGATTGAGTGAGGGAGTGATTATAGTACATCTGCTCTCTAACTAGCTCAAAAAACACTCATAAATTGGAGTAGAAAAAAAATCTTCGAAATATATCGAGTGAGATTTAGTTTTGTTCGTCTCGTCACATCACATCGGTACAAGAAAAAAAAAAGTGAAAGAGGAGGGACTGCCAGTCTGCTGCAACTGGTGGGACCATGGGAGTGGAATCATTCGCTCAAACTAGAAACGGGTGCCCAAATGGAATTGGGCTCATTGTAGGGCTTGGTGTCTAACGGTGCCTGGGATTGACACAAACCCTACTAAAAACCATGGTGGATATTACAAAATGAGTCATCCTATCGGTCTGCAAAAACAAAATGAGAAAAAACCATGGTCCCACCATGGTGGATATTACAAAATGAGTGACCCTCTATCGGTCTGCAAAAACAAAATGAGATGAGCCAGATTTCCAGGTTTGCAACAAATCAACGAGCAAAAGCCCGAAAACTGCGTAACCGGAAAACCAGGCTGACGGCCGCAGAGCCCACCGAAACCGCCGAATCATTCATAGCAAGTGACGCGCAGAGCGGAAGCAGGCAGATCTACGCGTCTCGTAGTCTACGAGACTATACGAACAGCCGCGGTGTCGCAGTCACGATAAGCAGACAGAGCAGCGCACCGCACTCCACTGCATTCTGCACATCCACGCACGCCGCCGGGGGCAGCCATACCCGAGCACCCAGTGCGATCTGGTGCGATTCGCTTCCGTATCGAGTCCAGGCAGGCCCCACCGGCGGATCCATCCATCCATCCCCGGCCATAACCGTAACCTTCCGCCGACCGACCGCCATCCATGTCCGCCGTGGCCTCGGCGGCGCGTCCGCCAACGCCAACACCACCGGCGCGGCTGGGTTCGCTATGGTCGACGCTGGAGGACCAGCGCGGGGCGGCGGCGGTCCCGCTGCTCTCGTCGGCCTGGACCCTGCCGACCACCTCCGGCGAAGAGGAGCAGCAGCCGAAGGAGGGCCTGCTCCGTCGCGCCGGCGGCGTCGTGGCCCGCTGGTGGGGCGCGGCGTGCGGCGCGGTGGCGGAGCTGTGGGCGTTCGCGCGGGCCGACCCGAGGAAGCCCGTGTTCGCGGGAAGGTCGCGCTCGCGCTCGCGCTCATCTCGCTGCTCGTCTTCCTCCGGGAGCCACGCGACATCGTCAGCCACCCGTCTGGGCCATCCTCACCGTCGTCGTCGTCTTCGAGTTCAGCATCGGTGCGTGTCATCTTTTTACTTTCTCTCTGGGTTTGCTTGCTTGGCTTCGATTCGATTCAATTCAAGGTGTCTGTCATCTTTGCTACGGGGGTGCCTATGCTGTTCAGTCTTGATTGAATTTCCTTAGTTTGTCAAAGCTCTTGCGTGCCTTCATCTTCTGCTGGGAACTTTGTGCTGCCCTTGTCTCTGTTTTTTTTTTTTTTTTTTTGTTTCCGACGCATCAGTTCTTCGAGCGTGGCCATATACATTAGTATTAATTAAATCGAAGCGATGAACAAACAGTTCCGTCGTCCAATGTTCATCTGATCTGCAGATCAGCAACTGCCGTTGCATTCAAAATCACTTCGGCCTGCCAGCTTAAAAAATGTTATTATGACATATCTTCTTTTGGGCAATGAATAATGGTACTAGAGATGTTAGGTTTGTACTCCCTGCAATGTACAACACGGGTCCACTTTTATGGATCAGTTGTTCCATGTAGAGACAGGATAATAACTCGTCTTCCATTTGGCTCATCTGTTGAACGTGGCCCCCTGCTTTTGGCATTGTTGATGATCTGGTGATACAGCGGCTTTTGACATTGCTGAAGATCAGGTGATAGATGGATTAAGAAATGGTGCTTGCGTAGGTTATGCTGTTGGCTGGCATATTTTATTTCAAAACCTGTGTGCACTGGGATGTGCAACTTTATTAAAACTATATTTACAAATGGTGATGGACCACAACTTCTTAAAATGTAGGCCAGATGCTTCTTGATACATCTTCAAAGTCCAAACCATCATACCTTAAAAATTTAATCCAGTCACAATTGCTTATTAAAGTATGGGTACCATTAAATTTATATGGAAACCCTTTTTGTGGAGCTCTAATTTAAGAGCTCAAGGCGTCATCTTTGCTGTGGTCCCTCTACAGTTCTGTCTTCATTGAAATTCCTTTGATTGTCAAATCTCTTGTGTGGCTTCATCTTCTTTTTTGGGATCTTTGCGCAACTGCCGTTGTATTCAAAATCACTTAGGCCTGCCAGCTTAAAAATTTTTATTACGAGATCTCTTCTTTTGTGCAATGATACTTGAGCTGCTAGGTTCGCACTCCCAGCAATGTATACAACACGGTCCACTTTTAGGTTCTTGAGTGAATAAGTTGTTCCATGCAGAGACAGCATAATAAGTCGTTTACCATTTGGCTCATCTGTTGAACGTGGCCCCCCTGCTTTTGGCATTGTCGAAAACCTGGTGATAGAGCTGCTTTTGACATTGCTGAAGATCAGGTTGTGGATGGATTAAGAAATGGTGCTTGCGTAGTTTATGCTTTTGGCTGGCATATTTTGTTTCTGAAAACCTGTGTGCAGTGGGATGTGCAGCTTTATTAAAACTATATTTACAAATTGTGATGGACCACAACTTCTTAAAATTTAGGCCAGATGCTTCTTGAGACATCTTCAAAGTCCAAACTATCATACCTTAAAATTCGATCCAGTCACAATTGCTTATTAAAGTATGGGTACCATTAAATGTTTTTGAAAACCCTTTTGTGTAGGTCTAATGTAAGAGCTCAGAGAATAATGGAACCTCTATCTGATGGACTAAATAAATAAAATTTGGAAGAAAACGTAAGATTAGTTGTTGAAGTTGTACGTATTATTTTTGTGATGGAGAAAGTTGGAAAATCATAGATAAATGCTTCTGTCAGTCTTAGACACTTAGACTGAAAATTTCCATTTTTTGCTTAGCACTGCTACTTAGACCTTAGACTGAAAATTTTCAACTTGGAGAAGATGGGTCCAGTGGCTGTGCACACCTGCAAATTCATTTGTTCATGTTCTGTAATTGATTTGAATCAGTGTTGATGCAGGTGCGACCTTAAGCAAAGGGTTTAACCGGGGATTGGGGACACTAACTGCAGGAGCTTTTGCTCTAGCAGTTGCAGAATTGTCCAAACATCTGGGAAAACTGGAGGAAGTGATTCTTATAACAAGTATCCTTATTGTTGGTGAGCACTTACATTCTGAGAGCAAACTTTTTTTTTCAATGGGGCCTATGAATATATCTAAAGTGTAATTCTCCTTGTTTATATTGGTAGCCTTTGTCACAACCTTGACAAAGCTGCATCCGATGATGAAGCCGTATGAGTATGGATTCCGTGTGTTCTTGTTGACATTCTGTTATGTTATGGTCTCTGGGTACAACACTGGGAAATTCACTGATACAGCTACAAGCAGATTTATATTGATTGCTATTGGTGCTGCTGTCAGTCTTGGAATCAATATCGGCCTCTACCCAATCTGGGCGGGAGAGGATTTGCACAACTTGATAGCAAAGAATTTCATTGGTGTTGCAAAATCCTTGGAAGGTATGACCTTGCAACTTGCATCCTACTAAAAATTCAGAGTATTTCCAATGCTGAAAAAGTTAAAATATGGGTTTTCATGTCCTTGGTCAACTGGCTATCGATTATATATGCATCTGATTTGTTTATTTCTTGCCAAATTAATGACATCAAGTTCTTATATGTTTGATACTGTTCATTGGAAATTTGCTTTAGGTTGCGTTGATGGGTATCTGAGATGCATGGAATATGAAAGGATTCCTTCAAAAATACTTGTGTATCAAGCATCTGATGATCCTCTATATAGTGGGTACAGGGCAGCTGTTGAGGCATCAGCACAGGAAGAAACCCTGGTTTGTGCATGCTCTATATTCAACAATCAACAGTCTGTTTTTTTTTTTTTTTAAAAAGTCTGCCATCAGTATTTTGGTGAATTTTGATTAGATAATTTCTAGTGTGTTTTCAGCTTGGTTTTGCTATATGGGAGCCACCCCATGGCCCAACAAAACAATGAACTATCCTTGGAGGAGTTTCACCAAAGTTAGCGGAGCATTGAGGCACTGTTCCTTTGCAGTCATGGCATTACATGGTTGCATTCTTTTCAGAAATTCAGGTTTGTCCTTTTAATGTCAACAACAACTGCTGAGACTCTGCATCTTTTTTCTAAACAAATATATTATTGACATTAGGCACCACCAGAAAGCAGAAGGGTATTTGCTGCAGAGATTCAAAAAGTAGGACAGGAAGGAGCTAAAGTGTTGCGTGAGCTTGGAAGCAAAGTTAAAACAATGACGAAGCTGAGTTCTTCAGGTATTCTGTTCGAAGTTCACATGGCAGCTGAAGAGTTGCAAAAAAGATTGATGAGAAGTCATATCTTCTGGTGAACACTGAAAGATGGGATGCTAGCAAGCAAGCTCAAGGAATCAAAGAAGTTGTAAATGGCACCCGTGCTGTGGAAAAGGAAAACAAGAACAAAGAAAAACAAGAATGATGGCACCAGTGCTGTGGAAAAGAAAACAAACACAAAGAAAACAACAATGGTGGGGTGGAACCTACCATAGTTGATCAAACTTTAGTGCATCAGTCGAAGAGCTTTCTTGCAAATTCATTTCTGAGCCGAGTTGATTCAGCATCAACAATTGACGGTTTTAAGCCACTACTGTCTTGGCCTGCTCGTAGATCATTCCATCCAAGCATACCACTTGAAGATGAGGATTCCCAAACATATGAAAGTGCAAGTGCCTTGTCCTTGGCTACATTTGCATCACTTCTGATTGAATTTGTTGCCAGACTACAGAATGTTGTTAATGCATTTGAAGAGTTGAGTGAGAAGGCTAATTTTAAGGATCCTGTGGAGGAGCCTACTTCAGCTAGCACAAGTGATGTTAGGCTTTTTAGATAAAATACGCAAATTGGTAGGATTCTAGAGTTGACACTGATGACAACCTGCAAGGCTTCAGTTTCAGATGACCATGCAATCCTGTTTTGGTATCCAGTTTTCGTTTTTAAATTTAATTTTGGGGTACGGAATGTACACTAAACATGTAAATGTGCCACAGAAATCATCAATATGGCAAAATGTTGATCTATGAATCTATTTTCAGCGCCTTAATTGTAAATAATGCTACACCTGGCTGATTGCACGTATGTATATTTCGTGAAGGGTTCAAAGTATATTTTTTGAATTTGATCTTGATTTTTGTATCACTGTGATTTCTTGTTCTTTGTTAGTATTGGTTGTCTTTAATGTATATATTTATGTAAGTTGTGTAGACTATCTTGCAAATTAGGATCAGAAAACTGTTATGAAGCTGAATACCAATAAGCAATATCACAACTGTCCCCACTTATATGACATGGCAGCGCTCCTACCAACTATTCAAAAATGAAATACCACAACTGCTTTCGATTTTGCTTCCTCACTTTTGTCTTACAAAGTGAGAGATCTACAACATAGCAAATATGACTGCTTCTTTTGACTATATACAGGCAGCGGAATACAAAGCACAATATTTAGCTATGGTTATCTACCTTCCCTTTCTATTCCCCATCTTGTAACCCTTTTTCTATCTCGTAGTTACATTCCTCCACACGATTATAGACAAAGAAGAGGAGGGTTCCATGGCAATTTTAGAATTCAGACGCAGGATTGCACGTCTGTAAGAACAAGCATGGTCAGCCGAAGATTTCATAGTAGCATCTGTGCAGTATCTACAGAAGTTGGTTGTGCAACGCTCGTCGCAGGAAGGAAGGAATTATGCTTTGTCTGCGAGGGTTGGTGCAGTCTGAATCAATCCATCCGACCTTATTCTCATCGTTGTCATAAGCAATCAATTTTCCACGAAGAGAAACATCTGCAACAGGTAAGTGATAAGGACAAATTTAGCAGGAATAGATTGAGCAATCGAAATTTGTCTAAGAAAATGATCGCTGAATACCTCCGACTATTATTACTGAATCATAACCGATCGTTGTTCCATCGAGCACTCCCAGGCAGACATTGCCCTTATCCTGAAATGAATCCCAGGAAAACTATGATGTTAGGTGTACTACTAACCTTCAAATAGGAAATGGGAGTATACAGTGTCAATCATATGTAAGAAACATCACATGGGAACGTACACTGATGATCAAGTAATCTTCAGGACGAATGTCGAAGGTTCTCGAGAAGAAAAATCGTCTCTCGAATTGCAGACTCAAGGGCTTGAACAATTGTTTCACATCATCCACAGACCTGAAAAAATGCCTGTCAGTTTAGCAAAAGAGATGTACTCAATTAAGAGATTTCGATCATGTTACCTCACTGGAAAATCAGCTTTCATGCAGAAAGGAAGTGTTTTGTCTGAGTCATCTTGTACAAATCGTGGGGATGCAGACTTCAGCTGTTAAATTAAAAGAAAACATAAGAATTGACCTGTTTTAATCCTTCAAAAAAAATTGACCTGTTTTGTGATTATTACATCTATAGAAGAATTGACACTCACCGAAGATATCAATTTTGTAAGCGCCTCGTTTGGGAAATATGTATATGTGGACCCAATGTCAAAGGTCACTTGAGTCAACTTCCCTTGCACATTGAGCTGCTGATCCCCGTGGTTTACTTGCTGGACTCGGGCTCTGCGTATATCACTGAAGCACGCAAGAACGAGAAAGTTTCAGTTATATGACCTAACTTTCATTATATAAACTTTATATAATATACAATTTTTGTTTCACATATACATATATACAAGAGTTTCTGGTATACTGTAGGAACTTGTCCTAGTGCTAGCGTGCTCAGTCCAGAAGAAAAAACATTTCTTCCACATGTAATTTGTAACTAAATATCTGTGATTTTTTTTTTTTTTTGAAGAGTGAATATCTGTGATTTTAGTAGAGACATGTGATGCAGGTCAGTTTCATGGCATTTCCTGAAGCGTGTGGTGACGGTGATTACTATGAATAGTGAATAAAACTCACTACCAAACTTGTAGCATCAGTGTGTGATGAATATGGAGAGAGTAAAGAGCTATAGAAAATCAGTTGGGCAATTTTTTCCTTTTACGGATTGGGTCTCGAGAGTGACAAGAAATGTTAAGATTGTTGAGGATATGATGCAAACACAACATATCGGATTGGCTAAAAATGGTGCATGACATCCAAGGAAAGAATGATAGCCACATGAATGAACTGAAATAATTCTCCATAAGACAGAGGCAACTTACTCTGCTGGACCATCTCGGATAGGCACCCAAGTCATTCCCCATCTGGGAATGTAATCATCACCAAGAAACAAATAACCACCAGCACTGGGATCTCTCGTCATACAGTGACCGAAAGCATTGGAAATAATACCCCGGCTGGCTAGCTGTGTAGGGAGACTTAGTGCCTGGTTGCTCAGGCCCAGAATTCCATCAGTATTTTCTAGTCTGTTCAGAAGAGTTCCTTGCTGATGGTATCCACACCTGTATCATGTAATGGACAGATGGCAGTGAGTTTCTAAGACAACGTGCTAACAACAATCATTGATATACATGTCATGTTGTTATCAGTTATTGGAATGTTGACTCATACCCAAACACAATGTCTGCATTTTCCCTGCTTTCGCCATCTTCACTGATGAACTGCAAGTTATCCCTTACATGAACGCCCACAGAGGAGCTTCCGTCCGCGTAACTGATATCATAGTCGCACTGATTTGGGTTGTCATGTTGGACTCGTTCACAAAGTGGATCACTGGCAGCAACTAGGTTCGTCCGCTGCGGCCTATATAAAGGGTGAGCTCCAGCTCCCTGTAACAAGATTGAATAGTGTTTATTACAGAATCCAGTGAACCTGTTGGGACAATCCAGCTAATCATGAATAGGAAGAATTGCGAATGGGGACTTTAAGCCCACGATCGATCTCAGCCCCTCACCCACTAGGCCACATGGATGATGGATATTATGTTACCACCACCAATTACGCTCATCATGGCAACAAATTTCTAGTTAAAACGGAGCATGTAGCTGAATTGCAGAAACGGTGTGTACCTTTGCGCAGCTTGTGCATGGCGTGTCGCACTGGATCCATGTGGTACGGCTCCCAGTATCAACATCAAGAAAATAAGGCCTTGGAGGATTGCCCAAAGAGACAGAAGTGTAGTACATCCTGCACGGATAAGCAGGGCATTAGCATTTAGAAGAAAAAAAATATAATAATGCGATGTTAACAACAAGAGCGGTGATCAGGGCCTACCGACAGTTGGATGTATGTAAACAAGAAAAGACTATCTAAATCATCAAATAGTTGTATATATGTCCGTTTGTTGGCAAAGAGTGTTGACTTCGAAGCCAGCAAAGCAGTATCCCTCTAATCTATTCCAAAGTGCAGTGTTAACCCAAAATTTTAAAGACAGATGTATATCTCACTGAGTATAGACCGACCCTACTGAATGTATGTAAGTAATCCCAAATGATTGAGAGGGTTTGGTATGATGGTCAAACGTATGTACTTGCAATTCTTTCAAGGAACAAACTCTGCAACTAGCACTAAAACAAATGATAGTTCCAACTACTCCCCGGAAACAAACAGCAGAGCGATTATACTTGGTGGAGGTGGAGCCCCTGAACCTGAAACATGCATGGTATGGTAGAGCCAACTGAATGGAAAAGGGAGACGTCAAAACAGAGTCAAAATCATGCGCAAGTACTATGCAGAAATGCGCTCAATTATGAGGCGGAGAATTCAAAACCACCACCGAAAATTGTGGGAAAGTGTAGACAAATAGGAGCCGACAGACTCAAAATAATTGGAAACCGTCCAGCAGTGTCCGAGACGAGAGAGCCGCGAGATAACAAGAGCCGCATTGAACGAGAGAACGAAAGCAATTGACAACGAGGAACAAACGAACGAACAAATTCCTAGAAACCCAGCTTGTTGGAGAACGAATGTAATAGCGGATGGAAAAACAAACAGATACTACTACTGTTGGACGAAATTGTGGCAACCGATCGATCGAATTGGCTGCACGCACTCACCCTTCCGGGAAGACGTTGCCGTTGCCGGCGAGCGGCGGGAACAACGATGTGGAATTCTGCGGCCAGTCGTCGCTGGCACCGCCCCGGCGTGGCTTCGGGTAGAGCGGCAGCAGGAAGGAAGACCTGCGACCATCGCCGCCGTCCTCCTCCCGCGCCTCCAAGAGCCGCCATACCGCCGCGCCGGCGGCGTCCCCGACGTCCGGGTACAGGCAGAGGTACCCCGCCGCCACTGCCAGCAGCGCCAACACCGCCACCGCCGCCGACGCGCGGCACAGCGAGGACGACGACGTCGCCCGCGCTGGCCGGTCCTCCTCTGTTGCGTCGGCGTGATCATGAGAAGGAGGAGGAGAGGAGGAGGCAAGCAGTAACCGCTCGTGGCCGTCGTCGTTGGGGACCACGATCATGACGTACCCGTGCGGGTGCCCCTGCGGACGACGCCGTCACCGGCGTGGCGGCCATGCCTGGTGGGTGATCGCGAGGGCCGGGTTAGAGAGGAGCTGGTGGTCGATCACGGCGGGAGAGAAGAGAATTAGTAGCAACTGGTTTGTCTCGCGGCCTGGGTTTGGTATATCACTGGTCCGCCCCGAAGGCCGAGTCTCGACGACGACCCCGTCCCGGCCGTCCCCGACTGCGGCCTGCGGGTCGAGGAAGGCGCTACTAGCTACAGCTATAGCGCGCCCGGTTTGACCTGCAGCCGCGGCTGCGATGCGATGCGATGCGAACCGGTGGCCAGGTGGGGACGCTGGTGGACGTACGGGGATTTCCGGCCGCGGGCGAGCGATTCAGTTCCGTTGCCAACAAGGGGTGGGTGGTTTGGTCCCGTTGCTGTTGCGGGCTTGGTTTGGTTCGTTTCGTTTCGTCGCTCGCGCGCGTGCTGTGCTCGCTGGTACGAGTCGAAAGTCGCATCGTATGGATGCGCGGCACGAGCACGGTGGTGTGGTGTGTGGTGGCGCTGTCTTTGTCGTGGCCACTTGTAAGCTGTAAGCCTGTAAGTGGTATGATCTTGGCTGCACACGAAGGGGATACGGGATCGATATATCATACGGTGCCGTGTCTTTGCTGGATGTGGATGGTACGGTGGTGCGGTAATTAATCCAGTCGTGGACTAGTTAGAATAAATAATCGTCCGTTTCTAGATTTTGATTAATGTTGTTGGGTTGTTTTCACGGAGTGACAGTTATGGAATATGTACAACGACAATTACAAGGATACATACGTATACATTTCAAGATGGAAATAAAGGTGGTTCGTTCTATATAGAGTCAACTTTAATAACCAGCAAGGGGAACCAAAAAATTATGGAAATGGATTTGTCTCTACTGTGTAATTCTTAAAAAACAGGTAAATTCCCTATTTATGAGAGAAAAGTCAATTTTCTTTTATTTTTTTTTTATTTTTTTTTTTTTTTTTTTTGAAAAGGAAGATGTAGTAAGCATAAGCACAACAAAACGTCCCAATTACAGGCTGGACCTCAAAGAAAAAGAAAATTATAAATGAGTCCTCGGGACCCATCTTCCTCATCTTCGATATCCACCTTGTCGTTGACCCATCGGTCCAGGTCCATCTCCCCGCCCGCTAAGGAACTCCAAACCAAGAGGGAGAGGAAGAGGAAGAAGAGATCCCACCATCGCCAGCCCGATGACCAGCGACCAGAGAGAAGGATTCCACCGCCGCTAGGGAACCAGCAACGAGGACAAGCCACAGACCCGCAAGGGCGTTGGAAGCATCAACCCTTTCATAGGCAGAAGAGAAGCTCACGTACCTGACGATCGCATCGATCCAGCAACCGCCGCCGATAACGAAGGAGCTCTTTATTCTTAGCAAGGTAGCTCCCACACCACCATGCTGATGACAAGATTGACGCCGAATACGCCGCCGCTATCGACACCTCAGCTCACAGAGTGGCCAAAAAAGCAACCTCGGAGGAGCAAAAGCTCATCCCCATTGTTAACGCTAGGAGCGTACACAACAGGGAGGAGAACCCGCCCTTGCACATCACCGGAAATAGCACCATGCATGCCGCCACCATTGCTGAGGATGCCCAGAGGGAGACCTAACCCTAGACGACGATGACGCCATCGCCAGGACACAGAAGCTCGAAGACCTAGATCTACAGCTATACACAATACACCTGCCAAGGAGCGGGCTCCCCTCTCATCTCCAACGGCCGAGAGGCCACCGGAGGAAGGGGGT
Source organism: Hyparrhenia diplandra (assembly GCA_015847255.1). Lineage (NCBI taxonomy): Eukaryota > Viridiplantae > Streptophyta > Magnoliopsida > Poales > Poaceae > Hyparrhenia > Hyparrhenia diplandra. The sequence continues at coordinate 36,326 of JADLZK010007043.1, read as the reverse complement.
CAATGAAAGGTGGATTCACCCTCGGAATCACCCGATGCTACTGTAGCGTGGGGAAAGATGGGAGCCAGACTATTGTAGAGATCTAGATGGTTCGATAGTTTAGAGAAAGTCAATTTCTAATGCATACTTGTAAGGTCCTAGATGGCTAGAGGGGGTGAATAGCCTATAAAAATTTTCTACAAGCTCAACTAAACAAACCGATTAGTATAAAACACGGCGTAAAGTGGTTTGCGCTAGCTCTATTGTCTTGCAAGCCTCTAGTGACAATTCTAAATAAATTCTATGATCTCTATGTCACACAAGAGCTATGTCACTACTCTAACTAGTGAACAATCCTTGTATGGTCCTTATGCTAGCAAGAACAACCTACACAAGCAAGTGCTAGCTCTCTACTCAAAGTAATCTAGCAAAGTAATGCACGAGTGAGAGACTTGTTATACCCGACTTGTAGAGGCTATGAACCAATCACCGGGAAGAGGATGAACCAATCAACACAATGAGATGGAGAACCAATCACCAAGACAATGAACAAGTCGATTTGTTCACCCGAGTTCGCTTGTACACCGACAACTACTCCGGTTGTGCCGACCAACACAAGGATGGTGTTTGAGCTAGGCGGTGCCCTTGCTAGCCTCAACACACCACTCAACAAGTGTGGTACCCAAAGCACGAGCAATGTATTCCTTGCACTTTGTCTTCTCGACGAGGAGTGCGTAATCCTCTCACAAATCAACCGGAGGTGGCCAAGAAACAATCACCTCTTCTTGCCAACAACTCCACCACTTCACCAAGCCGGCTAGGAGCGGTGGCCTCCAAGAGAAACGGAAAATCCACCGTCTCACAACGATCTCCAAGTGCCTCTAGATGCAAGAACTCAATGCAATGCACTTGGATCAACTCTTCTCTCAAGAATGAAGCTCAAATCAAGAGTGAGAGAGGAGGGAGGCTTGCTTGCTTGCTCAAAGGTGTTAGGAGTGATTCAAAATGACCAAGAGAGAGAGCAAGTGGCAGCCAAGGTGGTATATATAGGCCACACCACGAAATGTGGTGGAAAGGGTGGAAAACACACTTTCTGCGGCCTGACCGGACGATCGACCGGACTCACCGCTGAGTCCGGGTCGGTGGGTCCGGGTCACAACCGACAAGCCAAAACCAGCGCCCGAACCCTGCCCTTGAGCGTCCGGTCGGCTGCGTCCGATCGATGCTTTCGTCAGACCGCATCCGTCATCGCCGGCCGGTCGGCCCTCGGCCGAAAGCTCCCAAACATGCTCTCTGCCAGACGCACTGACCGGACCGTCCGGTCACTTCCGACCAGCTTCCGGTCGGTGCGTCCGGTCACGCCAGAGCTGCGAAAACTCGTCGTTTTGTCGCCGTTCCTTCGCCTTTGCTCCAAACCGACTTCCGTCACTTGTTTCTTGTTGCCGACACGCCGAAGAACACCTCGACACCATGTGTTAGCATTTTCGAAACCATTTTCGACAAGGACGGAGTTAGCACTTTAGGTTAGAATGCATGCATATGAGACTTGAACCTAAAGGCACGTGAGGATCGATATGCACGAAAGTTTTCCCCCTTTTTATAGTGCGGCTTATCGATCCTATAACCACCCACACCCTCTATGGTGTCTTGGGTGTGAAATCAAAAGCCCTATGGTCATACCTTTGCCTTGGGACCTTTGATCTCGAAACTCCACCGAGTTGCATGCTTGATCAACTTTTGGATCACCTTGACCCTTCATCCATGATCACAATGCACCAACTCCCGCACGACCAATCTCCAATCTAATCAAACACTTAGCATCGAGAAATTAGTCCTTAGGTGTCACTAATTAGCCAAAACCAAACTAGAGATCTTCAATACTTAAACCAAAACCACTTGCACAAAACTAAAATGGGGATGGTTCGCTTTCATCATGTTGAATATATAGTATTTGAATAAAGCGAAGTTTCTCATGGAAACTGAAAATTAGCGAATCTTTTTTTCCCCCTTGTGAGAGGTATTTGAGAGTTCTTAACTTTGGTTTGGTTGCTTGCTCTTGTAGTCTGGTGTGTCGCTATATATTCCTATATATGCCCGTCATCACCTCGGCTACAGTCCATTATGTCATGTCTCATGTCATTTTTCAATCACTGTCTAATGAGAGACACTTGCATATGTACATACTTAACAAACACATAACTTATCTATATAAGCACATCCGAAGATTGAACCGACAAATCTCGATATCGATGGAATCACCATATGTGTATTTGGTGACATATATATAAAGCCTGTATACATTGGCATTTTATTACATATACTTTGCAAGCTGAAATTTCATGACCATGTAGTATGGCTATTATTATTTTTGGATTGGAAAGTCAGATACAAATTTATAAGTATAAAGTTATAAAAGTATGAGCTTTTCAAAGTGTATAAAACTTTGTAATGTCGTTTTATTCATGTCAGATGGAGGTACTACACTTAGAGATCATTTGGACCCGCTCTGAATTATAGTAATCAGCTAAAATACTATCTCGGTAATCTAAACACCTAAAATTAAGAGATGTACTATAATAATCCAAAAATAAACATAGCAACTTCTAGCACACATAATTAGTTTCATTAAATTCATCATTAACTTATGACAAACCTATATCACCTATCTTTTGGAACCGAGGTACTATTGTGTTGAAAATTTGGACTACAAGGAACATGTCAATATGAACGGGTATCTTTCTCTGTTTTTCTCTACAACTGGAGCAGTTAACATCAGAAATTGAAAGTCCCTGTTTATGAAAAATAGCGTTTCAAGCAAACTTTGCTAATGGACCAAAACTGTGTGATTCTACTTTACACAAAAGAGAGAATGATTGCGGCTGCTTCCATCATGTTGACTTTTATATTTCGAAGAGGCGAAGAAGATTCTCATGGGAACCTTGAAATTAATTTGGCAAGTATTTATTTGTCTCTCTCCCTTTATATACCCCGGACTTAAATTAAATTGTGGAAACGCAGGTATGTATTTCAGAGTTGTTAGCTTTGGTTGGTTCCTCGTGTGATGCAGTCAGTGCCTGTCCTTATCAGCTCTGTTGGTGTCAGCTCGCGCCTCGGCTACGCTTTGGTTGGTTATGGGCAGCCATGTAGTTGGTGGCGCAGGCATCTGATAATGGCGTTTTGTCGGTTTAAGCACGTACGTATAATAGTTTGCAAGCTCAAATTGCAGTGGTACTATTAACTCTCTTTTTCCGATTGGAAGTCGATGTCTTGTGCCAAATTTTTAAGCATATAAAGTTTTACAGATCGAGGCTTCCAGCTTGGCAATCTTTTTGTGACTCTGAATGTTTTTATTTCATATAAGCAGTAAGAGTATTATGCAGTTATAAAAAGCAAGCGCATATATAGTCCTGTCCAAATATTTGATTGCGTCGTCAGATAGATGGTCATTCACATGGATATTCTATAGCAACAGCAAAACGACATTCTCCAACTGCTGAAGTCACCTTAAGATTTGCATTGCATCCTAAGCAAAGATAGCAGCACCACCAATCTGTTAGCGTGAGTAGCCAATCTGTGTGTGTTTTTTATAGCCTAGCCTGACGGCGCCCCGACAACTACTAGAGCAATAACAAGAGGTAGATCTTTGTTTGCCGTTCCCGGCCTCCATTATTGCAAGTTGTTAGTATTAGAGAAAAGCACTTAGAATAATCACTCGGATTATTCGGTTTACATGGCTACATCGTCACCAACGACCCTTGATCCTTACTATTAGTGGCTCCATATCCATCAGCTGCAAGCTTTTCCTCCTTTTACTGCAGCTGAATACTCTGCCATATTTGTGAGGACATGTACTACGTGTCTCCTCTGCCTGAACTCTCAGCCTCAGGTGCCCCGAGGCCCGATGCACTAGTGACGTCCTGCAAACCTATCTACAAACTCGAATAATCTCATAATAAGACTATAAGAGAGAACGTATATATAGGCCCCATTTGGATCCAAAGAGATAATATAGTTAGCTGCTAATATTTTTTTTTTGACCGAAGTTAGCTGCTAATAATTATCTTTATGAATCCAAACATGTGTACCTAATAGTTTAACTAATTTTTACCTGAGTACACCAACTAACAACTATTCTTTTCTTTTTCTAAAGAAAACAACTATTCTTTTAATTGGTTGGAACAAACTAGCTAATAGTAGCTAATTATTAGTAGCTAATAGCATCTCCAAAAATCTATCTAAATCTCACTCTCTAAATCATCATTTGGAGAGTCATTTGTATAAAAAAATCGGAGTTGTTATATCTCTTTCATAAAAAAAAAAATAACCAACATTTCTTTGCAGCGTAAACCCTTGAATCATCATTCAAGGGTAGGATCTGTCATCGATCTTGTAAGTAAAGTGTTAGCTAGCACAGATTTATATATTTATACCAAAAATCACAACTAACAATTTTTTCTATGGAAATGCAAGGACAAATTAAAGGTGTGTGTTCTCACAAATCACAACTAACACGTCGTAAAAAATGGAGTTGGATGATTTCTTTCAACAGAGACATCGGAAAAGTGAAAATCTATATTTCTAGCATTTAGGAAGGATTTAGAGAGTCTAAATAAGCTACGTTGCTTCAGTTACTGTATCACACATTGCACGATGCAGGCAGTTTCAGGCTATCCCCGCTAGGCGCTAGGTAGGTAGAAAAAAGTCCACGCGGCAGCTGAATGGTCAGTTTCAGCGTCGTTGCGGCGCCCGCCGGCCGGCCTTTGAGTGCCGCGGAATCAACGGCGACCCGGGTATCTGACCTGACGCATACCTCCAAGCTGCATACGCTGCCAACAAACTAAACAGCAAGAGCAGGAGCCTCACACAACACAATGCAAAGTGCTGGATCGATTGCATTATTGCTGATCGACGACGACGACGACGCTGAAACCTCAAGTCCCAGGATATGCATGATCATCAGCTCGCTAGCGTAGTGTCATCACCTACCTGCTAACAAAAGCGAAAGAAAGATGGATCGATCGACCGGCCGCCGTACGTCCGGCGTCGAGAGCGACCGCCTTCCGATCGAAGTGACACTCACGATTTGATCCATCCATTCATCCATCGGTTACGTTGGCGATCGATCGGTTTGGTGCAGGGAAAGGGCTTGTATTGCATGGCTTGGATGTGTGCCTGGCACTGGCAGTGGGCACTGCAGCAGGTAGAAGGTACTGTACAAGGAAGCATGATACTATACTACCTACTCTGCTGCTGGTGCTGCATTCGGATCATCGTTGTGCGGTCGGTTTCAGGTTCAGTCATCAGTCTCACTGTTTTTTCCCTGCTTGTCTTCTGAGTGCTGCGTGGTCACGGCTTTTGGTACATGTACTGTCGGTGTTAAGGATGGTTATGTGAATGAAGAAATAAAGGAGCCTTCTTCTGATTGTAATCTTCCGACTGATGCTACGGTTGCCATCCAGGTTTGTTATTATTTTATTAATTGTATACGTCTCTGTGCGCGAGAACGTAACAATCTCGAGATGGTACGGTGGTCCCGTTTATACATACATACACTCTCGATCTCACTCTCTGGTACAAACGCGTACAGACATTATGTTCTCCCCTAGGTGCACATCCGAAAGATGCCCCGGCGAAAGTTTTGGTCCTATTGCCAATCGATCGATCAGCCCTATGTACAACTATTGTCTGATTGTTCAGCCCAGACGATCGAGCCGTAGAGGAACGGACGAGTGTTGTTCAGGAACATGATTTTGACCTGTAACCTCTGTTGCTGGCACATGCTTCTTTGACCACATGTACTTCCTCCTGGAGGGAGATTTTATTTCAGAAGAGAGTCCAAACTGCCTCTCCAACAGGTGCAAGTGCATGCATATGCCGGCGTGTACTACGTCCACCATACAAGTCTGAACAGGTGACGGCGTCTTCTCAATTCTGTTGAATTGTTCTGAATTCAATCCTTTGAATTTCTTAATGCGAAACTTGAAACCCAAAACCAGATTCCAATGTTATATCCTTGCAGTGGGAAGGTTCAGATACAAGCAGATATAGTACAATGCTACAACCTGCACTAGCCCAACCAACCACAATCTAATACTACTATATATTAGTTATATACCCCCAAGGGTACAATAGTACTACATCCAGGTTTTGAATGCTTTTTCTTGGGCGCGCGCGGCGTCGCTTTCAGATTGCGTGAGGGAAAGGCGATTAGGTGAATAATGAACAAGTACATGTACCGTGGATATGGAAGCATCGTCGGCGCGTTCGGACAAACAAGGAATCGAAGGTTGCAATTGGAATAGAATATGTAAATATATATATACGCGCGCGCCGCCAAAACTTGTGACATCTCTCATATCAAGGGATTCATGGCACGCAGCTAGCGATGATGCTCGCCTTTTGGGTTCACGTCAAGAAGACTCGTGTCTTATGCTCACAAACAATTCAGACACTAGTACCCAAATCATTTTGGGCGAATTGTATTTTGCGTGGCGGGCATTTGAGCCCGTCACCAATGAAAGGTCACGGTTATCGCGCGGATTAACCGTGACGGCTACATGCCCGCCACGCAATGGATTATCCCGTGGCGGGCGAATTGCAATGCCCGTCACGGTAAAGGTTTTCAAAAAATAAAAAAATATAAGAAACCCTAGACAGGCCCGCCGAGCCCATCTACAGGCCCGCCGAGCCCATCTAGGGTTCCAGCGCCGCCGGCGCCGATCCGGGCCGATCCAGCCGCTAGCGGCCGCCGCCGCCGCACTCGCGACGAATCGCTGTCCCCCGGCTGGAGGCCCGCCGGCCGCCGCTTCCCTCTGGTGGCGTCCCCGCTGTAGATCCAGCCGGGGAATGGCCGATTCAAGGCGCTGGAAGCCCGCCAGCCGCCAGGAAGCCGCCGCCGCTGCGGAAAACCCGCCGCCGCCGCGTGAGCCGCCGCGGAAACCCGCCGCCGCCGCGGAGCCGCCGCGGAAACCCGCCGCCGCCAGAGCCGCCACCGCCGCCGTGGAAGCCGCCGCCACCTCCCCGTGCCGCCCCGCCAGGGATCCCGGGAACAGCGGATCCCCGAGCGCGCGCCGGATCGACGAGCCCCGCCCGGCCGGATCCGCGCGCCGCCGGGTGAGAGGAAGGAGCTGGCCGCGATCCGCCCCAAGCGCCGCCGGCCGCCGAGAGGTCCCGCCGTCGCCCCGGCCCGGAGAGGAAGGAGTTGGCCGCGCCGCTGCCGATCCAAGCGCCCTGACGCCGGAGTTGAGGGGCCAGGCCGGAAGGGGTGCGCCGCCCGGAGTGGAGAGCTCGGGGAGGAGCGCAGGGAGGGCGCGGAGTTTGGGGAGGAGAGGGAGAGAGGAGACGAGTAGGAAGGGAGCTCGATTAGGCCGGCCGAGGGCGTGAATGGGCAAATGAAAACCCTAGCTTTTAGTTATATACAAGCCCACTAGGATATGGAGTATGGGCTTTTGCCCGGGCTGCAAAGCTGGTTACTTATTTTTGCGTGATGGGCCTTCGGGATGCCCGCCACGGGAAAAGATTTTTGCGTGGCGGCACCTTAACACGCCCGCCACGCCAAAATACGCCATTTTGCGTGGCGGGCGTGTTAAGGTGCCCGCCACGCAAAAAAAATTTTCCCGTGGCGGGCAAAAACACGCCCGCCACGCAAAAAAAAAAAAAAAAAAAAAAAAAAACAGGATGTGCCGAATATTTTCCGTGACGGGCAAAAAAAGTGTCCGCCACGGAAAGATTGTGCCGCTGCTCGCAAAATCAAATCAGTACTAGTGAGAGCCAAAGATTGTAACATCAAGTTCCATGGTTATCTCAGTATATATCGAAGGCCTGCATCTGCATGTGGCACCGTCTTGTAAAGATAACTAGGTATATATAATAACAGTATACTATATAAGATTAATACATGATATCTACCAGTGTCATCTTCTGACGTATGTTCCATGGAGGGAGGTGTTCCCTCATCATGCAACCGATCACAAGATTCTGTTCATTCTCCAACTCCCAGCTCGTTTGCCGTGAAGGCAACAGGTACAGCGAAGTTAGCAGAAGTGCAGAACCTGATCTAGTTTGTCTGTGTGAGGGCGGTCAGATCTCCGTGCTACTCTTATATATGCAATTACTTCTAAGAATCTAAAGCTGCCAAATTTGAGTGCCTCCCAGTTCGTCTAAATTTTGAACACATATTTTCTCATACACATGGGAGATATCCTAAACTTACATCCCCTTCTAGATCTTTTTTTTTTCTCCCACAGAAGTTTCCCTAAATCCCGGAACCCTAATTTAAAAGATGACACATTAAGCAATCCAGGCTCCAGACAAATAAAAGTACCTTCTCAGTACGTCGTCCTTAATCTATATAGTGCTCCTTCTATATTGAGATAAATACAAAGTATTTCAAGTAATTTTAGAACTAAGTACTCACTAGATACTTAGTTAGTTAGTTAATTTGATTGTTGCCAACTAATTTAAAGTAATGCATAGATTGAAGTAAATATTTCTTTGGAATAATATTCAGAATTTCTGTTGGGTCAACCCCACAAATTGTAATATGAGGTGTGATCGATGTGTCTAGGAGCCAAGTTGCTTACGAGTCTCCGAGTCAAAAAGGCCCTTAGGCCAATCTCAATGGGGGTTTCATAAGTGTTTCATACACATTAAATGCAGCGCCACATCAGTAAAACTTCACTTTTTGCATGAAACGCCTAGGAGAGAGAAGGAAAAAGTTTCACCATGGTGAAACCTTTGGGCACGGTTTCATATGCGTTGGAAACGGGGTGAAACCCCCGTTGAGACAGAAATAGAGTTCCACCATGTAACTATGCAATTAAACCATGCAATAAGAGAGAGGTTGTGGGACCCTTGAGTCTATGAAACTGTGCATTGAGGAAGACGTCTATTTCATGTCAAAGTTAATTTCACATCTTGGAAACTGGAAGGTGAAACTCTCCATTGAGAACATGCCTCGGGGTAGTAGTAGTTTCTATTGTAGTTGCTAGAAAAGATATATGCATCTTCTGCAATGTGATTACTTTTTTGTTGAGTTTGGTAACTAACAACCATCTCTCTGTTAGACAAATATTTTATGAGTAGGTAGCCCCATGACTATATATTAGTCATTGTCTTTAATATATAGTTACTTTCTCCGTTTCCAAATTGTAGTTCACTTTGGCTTTTCTAGATACATTGATTTTTTATGCATCTAGTTATACACTATGTCTAGATACATAGTAAAAGAAATGAATCTAGAAAAGCCAAAAGTGAACTACAATTTGGAACGGACGAAATATGTCGTTATTGCACTGGGATTTTTCAGCTAAAGGCCGGACTATTAGTGCCAAGCAGAGCTAACTTTTGTCAATGAGACGAAATCCTACAGGGAGAGTTGGTTTTGTTTTGACACATCTCCAGACAAGGGCTTGCAATCTTTCTGCATAGTAGTAATAGTCTATGACCATTTTTTTAAAAAAAAATAGCGAAAAAAGAAGAAGAAATTAAGTTGCTGGCGATATCTGAGGAGAACAAGCCTGTGACTCTTTTTATGATTAGGCAGAAGGCTATGTTATTAGCACCAACATACCTACTGTGGATAAGGCAGGCAGCCACTGACACGATCACCACACAATCATGGTTCGGTCTGTAACCACAGGAAAGTAGGCAGTGGCCATCATACACGTCTGATGCCGTCTGGTCCAGTTCACAGATTCGAATTAGGTAAATAAATATAAGGCTCCAGAATATCGGCCGTGTATGCTCCATAATAAGTTTCAGAACGACCGCGCTATATTATTCCCAATGTAGCCTGTAGGTCAATAAATTAGGATTGAACTCTGCACCATACCTGAATTGTTGATTATATTTGTATTAGGATTGAACTCTGCACCATACCTGAACATTTAACTATAATAACTCGTATGGGTAAGGGAGAGAGTGCTAGACCATGGAAACACTTCATATTCCAACTCATTTTGAAATAGGATTTGTTGGGTTCGTTGGAAGATTTCTGTGGCTGATAAGCTCTGGCTGATTTATTGTGAGACAAAAATAATGTTCCATGGCTAATAAGCTTTATTGTGAGAGAAAAGTAATGTTCCATGGCTAATAAGCTCAAACGAATAGGGAGGGTAAGGACACAGACCTTTCGCTCTTTAATATTAGAAGAGAAAGAAGATATGAATAGATAGATAAATTGACTGGTTGTACAATGAAAATGGATGACCAATCTGACCCGTCACGGAAACATGCAAGTGGAACTTGTGACTGCTTATCATGGGTGTTCATTTTCGGATAGGTCCAACTGTCCATGGTACACTGCTCGTTTTCGGATAGGTCCAACTGTCCATGGTACACTACACCACGCAGAGGGTAACTAGCTAGAACCAATTATCCAAGTTTGATATTTGATATAGACATGCACCAGGGTCAAAACGTAACAAGCCAAACACGTAGAGTAGCGATCGCCGTGCAGCTGTCCTGCACTAGTAAGCCACTAGCTAGAAAGAGATGCAAAGTCTATGCTCAACAACTCCATGTTTTAGTTCCAAAAAAAAAGGCTTCAAGGCGTGTGAAGAGATGGCAGCCAAGGATTGTTCAATGCCCTGAACTAATATTCATGGGTGTGATTGCTTACACTCACTTTGTCCCAAATTACAAATCGTTTTGACTTTTCTACATTCATAGTTTTTACTAATGCATTTTTGTTTTTTCATCAATCAATCTAGGTGCATAGTCAAAACATAGAAAAACAAAACAACTTGCAATTTGGAATGGAGTAGCTGCAGCTATAAGTTGCTGCGTAATGTTTAGTTCGCTGCTGTGTTCTCCATTTTTACGTGAATCTGTTTGATAACCTTTGAGTAATCATCAACTTGGCTTGGCCATTTGTGCAGCACATAAACTTAAAATGTCGTATTGCCAATCAGAAGCTACAAAAATCATGATGGCGTGTAGTTAAGCCACCGGTTGGCGGTTGTCCAGTTCCAGATGACATGCATTACCATTGTTGAACAGCAAACACGGAAACAAAACACCTCAATCTGCAGTGTCTCCACAATCAGCACTTCCTTTTTCTGCTCTCCCATAAATGGAAGAAATGAATTTATGCATTTTTTTTTCCTTTAACAGTACTGACAGGTACTTGAGGAAAAGTAAAACAGAGATGGTTTATTGTGTCCGTGTTACCTGCTGGAATTGAAGATTGAGTCCGTGACAGAAGGATATATCATATAGATCAGGGTAAGGGGCAAAAGCAACAGCTCAAATTCAGAAATTATATTACCTCAGTATCTTCATTCTTTTGGCAGCATCATTTTACATTATTACTTACATCAATCAGGCATAAGTATATCATTACTACTTCAGTATAGCTCTGTAAAATCGTCATCCATTCATAAGGAACTTCTCAAAGGCCCAGCTCAACCTTTGCTGGCTGGGACTCCGGATGGACCTATAACCTATGCACTCTATATCATCACTGAGAGACCTTGGAATTGGAAGTGCTTAATTCCATCACCCATTATCTTGCCTCCAATTTTACTTATACAAGGTTACATATCTGTATGAATCTACCATGCTATCCCTAGTTGGACAGGTCAGCTAGTACTTTCGAAGAAAAACTTGAGTTTAGAGAGGAGGGGGGAGGGATGAAAACGAGCGCGGTTACGATATTTACTATGCAGAAACAATTCCTGGTAGGTCAGAAACTCACCATATTTTCATTTTTTAACTATTTATTAACAACATAAAAACGGTATTGAAAGAAATTTAAAAAAATCAAAGGTTGATACACGGTAATGTTAGAAAACGGTCATAAATGATATCACTATTCGAATAAAGAAATCTTCCATTCTCACTTTCATCCATAGATCAATGTGAAATCTACCATCTGTGTTATAAGACCTCAAAAGGTAGATATTGTTTATTTTGGCAGTGCTCTGTACAAGGCAATTAGACCATTGAATCCTTTATTTCTTAGAAATCAACAGGAAACATTATACTCCCTCCATCTCTAGATAAATCAATTCCTAGAATTGTCATGAGTTAAACTTCTTTTATGTTTTTACTGGATTTATAGAAAAGGGCACAGATGTTTATGACACCAATTGAGCACCTTATAAAAATAAATACATATTATGGTGTATGTAATGGTAACTTTGGTTTCATAACTCGTGTTCTTTTCTATAAAAATCCGATCAAACTTAAAAAAAAAAAAAAAGGTTTGGCTTAAGATAACTATAGGAATTCATTTATTCGGGAGAGAGGGAGTGTGTGCGAGTGCATGACAATACATCAAGACATACAGTATACCACTTCTATGCAAAATGCAAAGTACAGATAAGCGAAATGCATTTTTTTCTATTGTATTGAAAACTACAAGAAAAATTGCTCTACTGATTGCAGGTGAAAACAGCCATTAGTTTTGCAAATTACATAAAAATGCGCTGCAGCCAAAGTTGCCACGGTTCATCAGCTAGTCCTTACATGGTGGAACAAGGAATGATACATATCAATCCTTCAGAAGAATTGATTATATTGTTTGTTAAAAGGAAGTTAGCACAGGCATGGAATGCTGATACAGTTTATATGAAACAGAGTTGGTTCAAGTTACACCGTGCATGCATAGTTAACAGAGTTCATTGTTTGCTCCACAAAGAATACAACTTCTGGAATAATCTCAATAATGACCGAGTATCCGAATCAGACAAGCATGCATGGAACAAAGGAATATGATGACCAGCTACATCTTATAATAAGTTGGTCACCCTTGTCATTTGGTAACATAATAGTGAGCCACAACTGTTTCAGAAATATTGAGGAACCACAATAAAATGGGAATAAAGAACAGTATGATGCCATTACAAATGAATGTGCTTCTTACTTTTGACTTCCTTGCAGGTGATGCAGCTGTAGCCTCATGCTTGTTGACACCACTTGTTGCAATAACTGATCAAGAAAAAAATATAAGGATCATAATTTGCAACACAATAGTTAGGCACCTATATCACTCAATAAGGTAGCAATTCTTACAGAATTGGGTATGGTCACAAGAATGAAAAGAATGGGCACAAAGGCAACGGAAGAAGCAGTCCAAGAGTTAAAACTGCTTGATCCAGTCAAAAAGAATCCATGCCAACTACAATTGGTTAGTACAACAGCCTGTATTTACGCTGGTCAGTGCCATTGCTTTGCAATCTCCTCATCGAGGATTTGGCAAGCCTGCTGCCTAGAACTGTCATCCAGAGTTCTATTGCTCGTCAGTAAACTGCGTAGTGCTCGCAGTTCATCGCAATTAGCCCTCTGAAAGAGCCCCCTCAGTGCAATAAGCAATGGATCCTGAGGTGGCATATTCTGATTGTCTCGATTCTCAGTTGCAACATGGGGCCTTGATCGCCAGTACTCTGTACAGATGTGATCTCTGTCCCGAGCCTCAATTGCCTGCCGTTAAATTTCCAAAAAAAAAAAAAAAAAAAAAAAAAAAAAAAGTCAATTAGAACCAGAAAAGTGCATTTCCATCAAGTGTAACAATGTGTTGCATAGAATGCCAAGCATTAATTCCACACCTGAACTATTGCTGGTGTTGACAACCCAAACATTTCATGACCATCAACTGATCCTGGAGGCTGTAGTGTAGGAAGGTTAGGTCTTCCCATATTGATCTGCCTCCTTATTTCCATATTGAGCCTTTCACGAACCATGTTCCAGCACTTGGTAGGAGAGATGTTTATGAAAATTTCGCCAGGACAGTTTTCTACAGTCACCTGTTAATGCAATAAAATATCAAGATACTGAAGAACAGATATATATATATATATATAAATATATGGAAGGCGCAAAAGGCGAAAATTTACCTTAAAAAGTGGTCCCTGCTGTCCAGCGTCCAATATTTCAGATATGTAGTATGTCATTTGTACTGGATCTACAACACTGAAGTATTTTACTCTGCTCTTAAACCCTGCATTTGCAAAGGGAAACATGCTAAAAGAACATAGCAAAACATGGAAAAAATAGCAGATGAAATTCAAATCTCTGAATGAAGGTATTCAGATAAGTTAGATAACAATAAGAAACATTTGAATAGCATGATAAAATCAAGAAGTGTTCACCCCTCAAGATGTCTAGAGGTATATCAATCTGCCAAAACAAACCTTTTGGGAAGATTGCTTGACTTGAGGACCACAAATTCCCAGGCAGCACAACACCAATTTCTATAGGTTCAACAGAACACTTGAATCTATGTACAACGTTAGCTATGCGAGGACCCTTCTGTGCAACTCCATTTCTGCTGTGATTTTCCAGAGCAGGCGGCACTATCATAGCTGAATGGCCCCTAGCTCTAACTTCCACACTGGATAGAGTATCAGGATGTCTTTTATGCCATCTCTCATTTAGTTGCTGATTACCAATGGTTGGATTCCCAAGATGGGCACTGCCTGAACCAAAAACACCATATGAATTTTTCACAACTTGAGGATCTATGAGTTGCTTTGGAGCAGTGACACTACACAATGGTTCCTGAGACACATTTTGTGTTCTTGAAGCAGTATAGACAAACTGCTGGCTTGCGGTACGGGCCTGAATGCCATCTTTCTCATTCATCACTGAGGTATTAGTTTCTGGTGTTAAGAATGTTTGATCCTTGTAAGAATGACACAGAGTTGCATTGAAGTCTGATGATGCCATCAACCTATGAGAATTGTCTAAGTTTTCCAGATCTGGCTTCATGTTAGCTCCATTATCAATCACTGACAGTGGCCTGTCATGATACTCCCTAAGTGCAGGTGAAGATGTACAGTCTCCAGTTCTGGAAGAGGTTTCTCTACTCTCCTTAAATACTGCCAAGTCATGAGTACTTCGCATGGGTTCACATGAAGTAATTAAGGGTCTTGTCACAGCAGGAAATGATTGACCAGAAGGTACCATCAAGCTTGGTGCTGCAACTTTGTGGCCTCCAATCCCTCCATTATGTTGTTGGCTGTTACCATTGCTGGTCGCACATGATAATTCATTCTTCACGCATGGCTCCTTTAGCTGTGAGACATTTTCTAATTTTATCTGCTTTGTCAAAGGACATGAATTATTTGCCTCTGGACTTATGTTAAGCAAATTCATACCTGGACAACCTAAATCCAGTGTCTTATTGTCATCGTTTTTCTGTTCAGTGCTAACAGAAGAAGGAACCAACGATACTGTTGATGCCTGTGACATGTAGGATCGTCTTGGGCCATCAGTTAATCTGCGAACAGTCTTAGAATCTTCGACCTTTTCCCGTTTGACACACGAGCTCAAACTTAATCCAAGATCAGAAACACCCCATCTGTGAATGGCACTTAGCTTCCCCCCTAAAGCATCAGCTAAGATATTCAACTCATTGACATCATAACGAAATAGGAAAAACCTTTTGTTCCAATCACATGAACAAAGCTGCTTTGCATGTAGGAGGCAAGCATATTTCTCTGGGGGAGCATGGACAGCCAGAAGCTGAAAGATGCAGATCATAGTAGCACAATGCACATTCCCTATCAGTAGAATCAAATTCGGCGTCCATTTTCCTAGATTCACATGGAGAGGGCATATTCTGTCTTTGCGCTAACTCCATTTCAATTCGTGCCTAAGTAGAGTGATTTAAAAAGTATTAGATTCCACTGAAATTGAAATAACAGACACTAATTACTCAGTTATATATTGTGGCTGGCATTTACCTTCACCGACTTGCATATTGTGCTATCAGGTCCACATATGCTTTTCCACCTCAAGTTATCAGAAGAATTCCTCTTGAGAAATAGAACCTCCCACTGAGCTCTTATTGCTTCTCTTGCAGCCCCAAGCAACAGCTTATCATGGGAGATAGTTATTTTCCGAGCTTGTTCACGATAAAGCTCAACAGCATTTTGTCCAACTGGCAACCAATCAATGGGCGCCACATTAACAGCTTCTGCACAATTGAAGCCACAATTAAAACCAGCATGGTATGCCCGTGGGAATGTCAGGACAAACTCTCCCTCATGCTGAACACAACGGTAGACTGGTACTCCTTCAGATTTAAGCAATGATGGTGAAAACTGAGTAACCTGCAGAAGGAATTAACATTTTTATTTAGGAATGTATCTGATTGTAACTTGCGTATACGAGGGAAGAATTTTAAATGCCTAAGAAGGGCAAAAACATAATCACAGAATAGCCACATAAGCATAATCCATAGTTAACCATTATCTGGGGAAGCTTTTATACCTGAAAGTATTGTTTGAGAAAAAATCACCAGGAGAGAAAACTTACTAGGTTGTGAAGCAAATCAGGTTGCTCCTCAAACAACTCAGGAAGATGTTTCCTCATTGCAGCCTCCAAATTCACAGCATCCTTTCCTGGAACTCCATACCACATCTTTGGAGCGCCCCAATGCATGTAGTTTAGTGAGTACAAATGATGATCTTCAACATGCTTTCAACATGCACAATTCAAATCAGTGAAATATCTCAGCATGGATACCATAAGTCCATAATAAAGCTTCCATAATCAATAGCATCAATCACAAACTGTGAAACTAAAGAGAATGTCACAAGCATCTTACCCAGCAGAAAGATGAAAAACACATGCCGACATAAACCCAAGGCACTAAAACACCAGAAATGTCACCGCCTTCAAAAGAAAGAACTGAACCTTGTAGTCTAGGCAAGTTATTTAGATTCCACCCAGATTGTGCATATTTATCCTCAACATCAGATTTCATTTCAGGACCTAACTTTGGAAAGCCGCTGCCAAAAGTTCCAGTCTCCAAATCGGCACCATATATTACCTATATGAGAATGGATTTTCTGATCAGTTAGAAAGTAGCATAACTAGTCTGTATATGTAAACACAGACGCTACCAAGTAACATATCACATGCAAGTGCTGTGACTATTTAGAACTACATGCATGTCTGGAATCATATACAGCAGTAACAGCTGAACTGCAAACTAAACAAGAAGTTCTCTAATAGGCCATTATTGGGAAATGTAAAACAAATCCAGGACTAACACAATTGCATTTCCAAAAGCTTAAACTGCAGTGGGCATATATACTCTTTGCTAAGATTTTTATACCTCTATCTCTTCTGTCGGCCTTTCAACTATGCGCCAATACTCGCCTTCGATATCTTCCACTGACGGTGATGAATCTCTGCATTTATCTTTCATAAAATACTGATCACTGAAGTCATCTGCATACTTCTGAAACATCTGTAGTGTAAACTCTGGTCCTGGTTCAAATCCAAATCTCTCTTGGTTCTGCTGCATTCCAATTTCATTGTGATTGATTTCTTCAGTCTCTAAAATCTTTCTACGCTTCTTCATCATTCCACCTCTTCTGCTCTTCTTAGAGGATTTACGGTTTTGGAGCTTGTCAACCTTCTGTACCCGAGTACAAAATTTTGAGCATTCCCAAATGTTTTTCTCTTTAAGAAGGCATGGAGGCTTCCATGAAGCTGGTGGAACAATACGGCATATTCCATATGGTTCTGCCGTTGGGCGGATACTCTCAATGTATTTTAAGGTGTCCTGAAATTCCTGATCCATAAGAAGATATCATAAGATTAGTGCATGCAAAAAACAAATTTAGTGCAGTGAAAGTACTGATACAATACAATGTGGCAACAAACCTCCTCGGTAGGATAGTAAACAGGAGCCTCATCAAGAACAGGCCTACGTGCACCAGATGGATTCCATCTTGCAATAACCTGCATGATGTGATGTGACATAAGCAACAAAACAACAGCTTTGTGGAGGCTATCCATCATTTTCTGAATTACACAAACCTTTTGACAATCGGCACATTCTGGACATCCTCGAAGTACTCCTTTAGGGAATTGTTGTCTATGTTTCACTGAACTTACACCCTATCCATAGAGTTGAGCAATATTGTGCGAGGCATTAACATCATGATAAAATTCGTGTAACTGGTGAAGAAATAAGGATGAAATAGTAAAGTAAGTGCAACCTTGTCTGCTACTTCAGCATCAGAATCTTCGTATGCAATCTGATCAAAGCGACTATAATCTATTGGAGGTCTATTGCGCAGTGATTTCCTACAGGTATTGCTCCCAGAAATACTGCAACCTGTGTCACTCTGGCGATCCACTGAACTGGATAGATATTCCAAAATTTCCACATCATCGTCGATGCTCTGTGATACTAAAACAGAACTAGAATTTCCATCAGCAGGTTTAACATTGTTTTGGATTCCCCATGATGCGAGCAGCGAAAGGTCCAAATCCAGGCGGAATTGAGGGTTCAGGGTCCTCGATGACTGTGGCTGCAATGCCTTCTGTTCCCATCATTACTAAAAACAAATGAATGAGACTTTGATCAGCACAGCACGAAATAGATCATATCTAAGCTGAATAGAACTGACCATACAAAAATGTGATGCAACTACATATACTGATTCAAGCAACTTTCTGCAATAAATACCATAACGATAAATGAACGAGCCCACACAGCAACAAAAGAGCACAGCACGGTCATGATCAAACAACCTAGTTCATCATCATGAAAACAGATCTGAAACAAAAGGTGGAAAGTAACTAAAGTCCAGCATCTTGACACAGTTGCAGATCACTTAGTTTCCATCCCCAAATGTTTTTGCTATATATGGCACTATGTTCCAGATCATCTCCATAGGGGCGGATCCAGTAAAGGGACATGGGTTATGTCAAATAACCCAATAATTTCGAAGTTAGGAGGCTTGTCAAATAGCTAAATAGCGTCAGGTTAGGGTTTCGGTGCTCAGCTTCGCACAGCATAAGTAAAGGGAAGAGAAGGGGGTTGGACTACCTAGGGCTCGTCGCCGGCGAAGAGAATAGAAAGCCTCAGCTCCTGGCGCCGGCGGTCGTATAGTCCTCTGAGAGCGATAGAGAGAGAAAGAGGAGAGGAAGAGGGATGCAGCGGACCGAAGGGGAATGAAACGAGCTCCTCTAAAATCGTACGGAACGACTTTACTCTTCAGTCGACGTTCTGAGCCGCCCGATTCCTATCCAACGTGAGCAGGAAACTAGGAAGGAAACACAAGCCAAAATCAGCTTTTTTTTTTTTTTTTTGAGAATGACACAGACAACGCAGGACAACACGCACGCACACTCACCCTCGCAACACAGTGCACCAAAACCCTACCCCTATGAGCACCCTCCGGGCGATCCGGAAGACCATCCTTGAGATTCTCGGTCACCATTTCGTCGTCGACGGGGCGTCGCTACCACTTAATGCACAACGCCGGAAATCTCGGGAAAATCCCAAGAAAGGTGCGAGCACCAGATTTGAACCCTAGTGGGTAGCGTCCCCACCGGGCCGCCTACCATTGGACTACAAGCCAATTCGCACAAGCCAAAATCACCGAAGAGACTCTAGGAACCCAGCCTCAGAACCAGCCCATATCGCCCCAAAGGCGACCATCCTTGTTCACCGTTAGCCGGGTCGGCGTTCCCCCTTCTTGACCGGCCGCCACCATGCTCAAAGGTCCCCGCCGGCGCTCTTCTCCCCTCCCTGATCTCCGGCGGTGTGTCACGACAACAGAGTTTTCACCTTGCCTGTGTCGGCCTTCTCTGTCCCCTGCCACCACGCTCAAGCCATCGAGTGTCAATGTGAGTGAGACGGCCGTGGGGCCACGGACGCCTTGCATGGTGTGGGAGCCGTTGTCGTCAAGTGCAAGCCGCAGGCGCCAAGCACATCATGGCCAACGGTGCCACCTAGTCGCGCCGGCGTTCATGACCGACAGGCTCATGGGCAACAAGGTGGAGGTGGGCGCGCACAAGGTGATTGGCGATGCTTGTCGGCGACATCATCGCTACGCGCCGAGTTCGCTTTCCCAGCCACGTAGGAGACGCTACGCGACAACCACCCCGGGCGCGGGACCCGTTCGGGGCCAAGAGGCCACGCCGCCCCCTTGAGAGCGGAAGCCGCACCGGCCGCCCTCGCCCACGCTCGGGGATCCGTCCGTGGCGGCGGTCGGCGCGCCCCGTCCGCAACTCCGTTGCCCGCCCCCCACGCATTGACGAGCGTCGTGCGAAAATTCATGTGCCGAGTTGGGCGGCCCAACGAGCCGAAAGTGGGCAAAGACGTATTTCAGCCTCCACCATTAGATAGGATTGAACAGTCAGATGCACTTTGACTGCAGAGACAAGTCGATGTGTAGACTTTAGAGGATCTCGTTCCAGGGGAATGCAGTTCGACAGATCACCAATATTTCATCCCCAGAATATGGACCCACATGTCAGGTCGTAATTTATTTATTTTCTTGTTTTTCTCTCTTTTTTTTTTTTTTTTTTTGGGGCTGTGTTTAGATCCATGGAGTTTGGAAAAAAAAATGTTGTACCGTCATTTGTAACATTTTTCGTTTGTTTGTGGTAACTGTTGTCCTACCATGACCTAACTAGGCTCAAAAGATTCGTCTCGTCGTATACATTAAAACTATGTAATTAGTTTTTTTTTATTTACCTATATTTAGTAGTCCATACAGGAGGCAAAAGATTTAATGTGATAGGTGAATAGTGAATTTTGGAGAGAGAGAATTGAGGGATCTAAACAGGGCCAAACTTCAAACAAACTTTGTCGATTAACAAAGACCGTCATGTCATTTACAAGGAGATTAAAAATAGATGAAGAAGAATCATCTACCCATAGTTGATATCAATTTTGTAATACGCAATGACATATATAAATCTCACTAAATTCCTTCCAAGTAGAACAATCTCATCATAGATATATCCATTGTAGCTGTTGCCGAGAATCCACCATCTTGCATTGTTCGTACAATTTTCATACAATCTCGTCTACCCAAACAAAACAACACAACTACACCCAATTTATTGTGTCAATAGGAGACCGTCACAAAGAGCAGCTGTCATATCTGATTCATTCATCCACCCTGCAACATTCGCTGCTCTGCCACGAACTCCTTCATCAATCTCGTCTGCCCAGACCTCCTTCCCCATCGTGCTCTCGTTCCTCACGCGGCAACCTTCTTCCCGGACAACACCTTGTTGTCAGCCTTGAGGTCCCACCAGATCCAGTGGGTTGCATCCGTGTCGTAGGATGTCAGGTCATCGGCGCCGGAGTCGCTAGCCTGTTCACTACTCCTTCGTGGGATTGAGTCGCGGCGACCGACAAGCAGGGGAGTACGCGAGAGGCGGTGTGTCATAGACTCGTAACAGAAAGGGGAGTCTGCGAACGAGGCAGCGGGCAGAGTGTTAGGTGTTCCCATTGCGAGGACGGGTGGTGGATGGGACCTAGGAGCACGACCACCTCCACCAGCACGACGATCTCCATTGGTCGCCACCTCTGGGCGATGACCCACTCCACCTCGGAGCACGGCCACCTACACCTTTGGGCGGCAACCAACTCCACCGGTCACCATGCATGTCGTCTCCGACGAGCAGCATATAGGAGGGAAAAGTGGCAGTTGGGGTGGGGCCAGCTATGGTGGGGGAAGGGAGGGAAGTTTTGGTGTCGATAGTAAAGGAGAGAATGTTGAAGGGAAAAACGCACAGCTTCCTGTGGGCCACTTTTGTCGGTCTTAGAAAATTTTCTTATTATTTTTCTTTCTCTCCCTTTTAAGTTTTTATTCCTTTTGATTTCATATCCATTTTCTCTATTAGACACTATCAGTGGCTAGTAAATATATATCATACATTGTAAATAAGTAAATGGAATTTCTTTTATATTTATGAAAATTAAATATTTTTCTATTGAAGCCAGAGTTTCATATGAACATAAACCAATTTCACAAACCAAGAAGCTATAACAACATTTTTGTAAAATAAAAATAAATCTCTTTGTGACAATTTCCTAAGTGAATTTTTTTTTTTTTTTTTTGCCAAACATGGAACAATAGTTCCATGAACTAGAACACTTCCATCATCGATAAAAAATAATAGGAACTCATTAAAGAATTCTATACTCCAACAAGAACTAATACAGAGTACTAACACTTCAATATCTCATGAAAAATTTAAATCTTCCCAGCACTCTTTTCATTCTGTATTTTGCTAGGAGTTGTTTGGGCATACAAATGTGTCATTAACTCTGCCACCAACTCTGGTCCGGTCCCTCGTTCAACATATGAACATTTACTACTTGAGATGATGCATTGCATTGTGGAGTAATATAGCCCGGGCAACATATAACATTTACCATATGTACCCAGATATTGGCATGGGCAATAGCCAATAGTAATGCTAATAATGCGCCCCGATGAAAGCGACAAATGGCACCAGCGGCTGAAAACATTGATGGTAATATTTACACTTTCAAAACATTGATGTCAATGGACCAGAGGGCCGGGCTCGGGCGCGCACACAGAACCAAAGCAAAAGAGATATTTACATCCGCACAACTCACAAAGCAACCACATTATGTACATCAGGGGACAGTCATACAAGCCCTTGGGTATCTTTCTAAACTAAGCGATGAGGGATTACAAAACTTCCACTTGCCTGGGTGGTGGAAAAGATGAGTTGTAATTAAACCCTTATACGTGTTAATTTACATAGTGTAAGGCTTTGATGCCACATATAATCTGTCCTACGATCTGTACACCTGCGCAGATGGATCAAAATGTCTGTAAGAACACATCTGATAATGCTGATTTTCAAAAGCATTAAAGTTCTGCAATAGCAAATTGCGCTTACACTGTACAAGTTTGCACCTCGCCATTGGACGAGACTGGCACAGGAGCTCCTAAACCAGTTGTTTCAGGGAGATGGTGTAAGGCGCCCCAAAGAATGAACTGACCACCCAACTCATCATTTTCTCAATGACGTCTATGCTTGAGGGGGTCCCTGGTATTTGTATATGGATTCTTTCTTGTGCTCAGGATCAAGGCTGCAAATGTTTTTAAAAAGTTTTGCTAACACAAATTAGCAGCAAAGACATGATTCTTTCACTAGGTGAAGGCACAATTGATCCTTCAAAAAATATGTTCCTCGCTTAGGCAGATTATGACAAAAAAAACATCAAAATTACTCCACTTCGTTGAATTAATGAGTAAGAAGTCTGACTGGTGATTGGTGACTGCTGACTTTATTATTTTCTGCTGCCGGATTAGAATTTCAAAGTTTATATGACCTGGAAAAGTAATTTCTTGTGCGGTGTTTAAAATCTCCGCTGACAGATCCAAGTTCTTTGGTACTCACGTATTACGTGGATAAAACTCTATCGATGATCCAGGCATAGTGTACAAATAACAATAGCACAAATACTTAGAATGAGTTGAGAATGTGCAAAAACTGACCTGTTCCTTAGCCCAAGAAGTGCATAATGTAAAGCACGAGCAGATGCTGAGACTGGAGCTACTGCAGCAGCTGGTGCTCCACAGATTGCAGTAGCCAGAACTGATCCGACACCAGCCCCTCGGTTATAAACTTTAATAGGATTGCCAATGAGAGCAGAGGCAGTCCTTCCAAACCCATCAGTTAAACTTTCATATGCCTGTAAAATTTTTAACTAATGTTAAAAACAATAAAGCACTACATGAAAGGTGTTAGTACTTGTTAGGCCCTCAGGGCTGTTCAACTTTCAGACTTCAGAGTCATTGGGAATATATTTCAAACTTAGTTCCAAATCATAAATTATAGTTCTAAGTGATGCAAAGAGTTAAAAGCAGTCCCAAACATGAACAGAAATGCAAGTAATTATCAAATATTCAAATTGTTATGAAAGGCATAGGAACTCAGTACCTGTTTCATTCCTTGTTGTGCACTTTCAGGTTGGTTAGCTCTAATGTTGTGTTTTGTTCGTTTCGCTTCACATGAGGCTAAAGGCGGTGGAACAGTTGTAAGGGCGTGTTCTGTCTTCACAAGCATATCATGAGCTCCTGCAGCCAAATGGACTCCAAGTCCTACTGCTTCAATTGTAACACTTCTAATAAAAGCAACTGCGCCTGTCAAACAAGAAATGAAACTGTCATTGTTAGTGGTAATGGATGGTGTCACCATCAAGTAGTTAATAGTAAGTACCACTGCATAATCACAATTCCAGCAGAAATGCCAGCTGACATAATTTGTATATTTTCTACAATATATATCTATCTTTACCTCTTTGCACTCCCTTGAGCAATTTCCGATCCTTCTTGTAGCTTTTGATGGGCAAAGAGACCAACTTTCTGGTCCCTGAACCAACAGCAACTAGTGATCTTATTGGAGGAAGCCCTTTTAGCAATTTGTGCACCTAGACAACAAATACTTCAGTTCAGACTACAGGGGATTTATTCATAAATCAAGTGGAGATTTAGTATGTTCTCTGTATTTGCACAAGCAAATCTAAATATTATTTTTGAAACGCAGCAAATCTAAATATTATCTCTATTTCTTGTAGACCATTTCTGCTATCAAGTTTTTACATGTTCTGTGTTCCTCGTGCAAAAGCATATACATGTGTGAGAGTACAGATGGACAAAGGGAGACAAGGACCTGATTTTTAGAAATGTCTTCCAACCATTCCGCAGCTACTGTATCACCTATGCTGTTCCATCCATAAACACCCATTGCAGAAACATGTTTAAGCTTCAAATCAATCCCCTGTACAAGAAATCTCATATCAGGGTTGTTATACATAATCATAAGAAGTTTCTTTGCTACTAAATGTGTTCCTTTCACTAGAGCTTACCTTCCATGGAAGAATGTTGAGAAGTTCTGCGTAATTTCCCTTGCCCAGTGCAATTGGATCAAACTGACGGGGTATATAATTAATGTGCAGAATAAGCGGCTTTACATCAAATTTCTGGCACCAGAGAGGAAAAACAGATCACAATGTTATATACCGAAGATAAATAGGCCCTGTGGCTTACAATGATATATGATTGATGTTTGTCATATGAAGCAAACAAAATTAGCACTTGCTTGGCCTTTTATCCTTGCTTCACCGAAATGTTGAACTTAAAAGAATGCTTTTGTGACAAAATGATTGTGTGCTAGACTGCTCGTATATATATTTTCTAAAACAAACAAGACTGATAGTATTACATCAGGTTTCAGTTCATTGAGTACAATATAATAATAATAATATAATAATAACAATAACAATAGTTAATAATAATATTAGTATTAAGAGCAGGAGCATTTCTTCCATATGTCGTCCCTTTCACCTAATGACAGGTGGGCCCGAGCCGCTCATGCGCCTCACATGGCCAGCCAGAACTACACCAACACTGCTAGATTTTAAGATCATCTAGTGGTCCAAAGTAATTCAAAGAGCCCATAACGAAAACAAAAATTCGATGATTGTGTTTGTAGTTCGCTGAGCCGTCTGTTAAAGTGATGATGAATACCTGAAAGAAAGGAAGCAATGCCTCATCCACAACTGTATTGCTTCCATTGCTTGTGCTCTTCACATCAACAGTCTCATTTTCGCAATGCAAATAAGGGTCATTGCTACATGAATCATTCTTGAAGAAATTGATCAGGAAGTTAAGTTGCTCTTGATCAAGATGTAACTGTAGAGGCAAAATCTCAAGATAGAGCCTGCAAAAATTAGCATAGTGCAATAGAAAATAATCAATTGTAATTGAGTGTAGCACAAAAAGTGAGAAAGAGTATTTCATAATGTTTCTATGAAGAGCTCTCTTAAATAAGAGCACTGAAAACATGTTTGTAGGATGGTGGTAAGTTCTCCAGTTGTGAGGCTACAAATCAGAGCTCAAACCCTGGTATGTATGGGTTAAGACCCAGCTTGTGGCAACAATGCACCTGTACAGGTGAGAGCTGGCTTTTGGGTGGCCTTTTGAATCAATTGAGTATGGCAAAACTCAGTGTGGATTAACAGAAACAAGCTAAGGGTCTTTTTTCATCATATGAATCCAATCTTATGTTGAAATGTTACCTGTAGTCTTCAAAGGTGCCTGTGGCTCAGGCCTCACAGACTCCAGTTCTAACCTGAATGCACTGGAGAAAGACTCTCTTGGGTAATCCTTTGAGTTGTAACATCCAAGAACCTTTTTAAAAGTATGAGAATGATTAGAAATCATTATCCATGGAACTAAAGCTAGTTTGTAAATGTAACATGGTAACATAGAAATACCAGTTTCCACGGAGCATGGATACTTTGATCACAAAGAGTTAAATCATCAGCAGCTACGGATAGCTTAGATATAGAAACATCCCCATTTGGATACATATCAACTTGGATATTGAGTCCTCTCAAGGTAAATTCCAGTGAAGAGCTCCTATCTCTTCCATCTGTGCAGGTTAAGCTAGTCGAATCTTTCTGAGGTAATAACCAGTCATCTCCAGCATACATCCGCCATTTTACATCTATATCATGAATATGAACCTTTCCTTTCAGATTACAATATTCATCAGGATTCAAACTGCAAACAGAAGCCACTTCGTGTTGAACTACTTGCTCTACTTTCTTGTTTTTCTTTTTCAAAACATGATTCTCAACAATTGTTAAGGGGACATTGTTATACCATCCAGCATCTTCACTTTCCAGGGTTCTACGAGAACTGTCACCAGATGTAGATTTATGCTCTTCATCACATAGAGTTGATAATGATTGATGAAATTCAGGCATATAATATGAATCAATGATTTGATCCGGACATGCATTCTGTTCTAGTGATATTTGAGTAACATTGCCTTCCGGAGTAGAACTAAGAAATTCGTGCGAAGAAGTGGCCGCATTCTGCTCAAATCCATCATCCGTCTCACTGCTACTGAATAAGCGATGGCAATTGCTCTCCCAAAAATTGTTGTCCAAGCAGTCATCTGTGTAAAAAGCATTCTCAATAATATCATCAAGCAGTCCATCTGACTGGTAATCCCCAGAATCCGCTGAAATCTCCAAACTGCTCTCAGACTTATCTGATGCATCAGCAGCCATATTTTGCCTGTTCGCCTGCTGAACACTATTCCACCTAGACTGTAGATGATCTAAAGCATCCTGCATATCTGGACCATATAGCTGCTGGAGTTGGGATCCCAGACCAATAAGACCATAAGTTGTATCACGACATGTACCAATATCAAATTGGGAATCAGATATTTCAAGCTTCCAAAAGGAAGAATCTAATCTTAGAGAAGCTTCAATAAATGTGTTCTGGGCAACCTTAGTGTACCCAGCTTGACGAAGGTAATCTACACCATAATTGCATGTAGCATTTGTTGAGCCAGATGATTGAGAAATGAGGACCCCAAGATCACGTAACTGGATATCAAAATCAGTAGCTGCAGAGGCTGATGAAGATTTATTATGGAGTTTAAATGATGATGCAGCTAAAAGGCATGAGAAAAACTTGCGGTCAGCTGCTCCAGCACTGAAAGCGGAATTTTTAAAATGAGGTTCATAGCTAACAGCAACATCAGATAACTCGAGAAATAAAGATGACGAATAAGGTTCACCAGACTGATAGCTATTTACTGTGTTACTATCATCTGACTTTTCAGCTGTATCTGAACCTGAACTGAACAGCAGGCATATCGCATTGATCCAATCCATACGGCCACCAGGTGCTACAATTGTACCAGAACGAACATCAACAGAAGTGTAGTTCTGTTTTTAGCTTTGGGTTCCTGATGTGGGTCACAGAACAGCCAGCAGCGCCAATAGACAGAACATTAGTACCTTCACATCACCACCCCGCCTGCAGGCAGAGTCCTTGCAAGCCACTATAAGAAAATCTTTACTTTCTCCAGGGACTTCATCATTCTTAGCACTAACAGAGCCCCAAAGCTCACCTTCACCATGATTCACCCAAAGAAAACTGGCATTATTGAGGCCTCCAACATTTGAACTGGAGAAAAGAGAAAATTTTGAAACTTTCAACTTAAGAGAGTTCCAGGATCCTTTTAATTCTCCCTGTAATAAAGGACCAACTTCCACTGTCTCATTCAATTCAGTGCAAATTTCAAGATACTGCATTCCAAAAGTACAGATGTTTGAATGCAGATATCGTTGATCAGAACAGATTGGTCCTTGGAATTTCCAGAAATGCTTGTTTGTTCATTTGATATACCCTCAATGACATGATCTAGCAGCTTATTTAGTAACTCACAATCCTTTTTACTAAGTTGTACTGAGACACAAGAAAGTTGAACATGAAATAAGAGCTCAGTGCTCTTAAGGAGCTCCTGGCGCATACTAGATCCTGTCTCTGCAAGATCATGTGTTGAAGAAGGGGAAATGCCAGCCCATTTGCTGTTCTGTTTTTTAGTAATCTTTTCATCATGCAGCTTTGGCAAACTCCAAGCATTGTCCAAAATCTCAGGACCAGTTACAGGATACTTTCTCCTGATCAGTGTGATGCCAGAGTCATTATAACTGGCTCCAGTAACAGAAAGAATCTTCATTGTAGAGAAAGTTTGCCTACTTGAAGAACAACTTCTACCAAACAATACATTATTGACTGGCTTAACCAAATATACGTCTATGTTCCCTAGAGCCAACTGGATTGAAGTACATGGCTTGCTAAGATGAACCTCATTTTGCATTTCATTTTGAGGGTGTGATGCAGTTCCTACCATGTTCAGACATGAAGTGTGGTCAATCACCACGAACTTATCCAGGACAGATGGGTGGCTCAAATCCCATGAAAACTCAGATGGAAAGCACAGGGCGATTCTTGCCGGTGACAGGGATATCTGAACTTTTAGACTTCCACTTGAGGAACTGTTTGTGCTGCTGGTAGTCAATCTGCTTCCTTTTTTGTCACCATGCTTTTGAATTTTATGCTCTCCATGTGACAAATCAGACTCAACTTTACTTACAAAACTCAGTAGCATGTATATTGTATGGAAGTGCACCCATAAAAGCAAAGGAGCCAAACAGATCGACATAGAAGTTGAGCTTACTAAATTGCCATCTTGATCTTTGGTACTGACATCATAATAGAATGTGCACTCGCCAAAAGTTTTTAGCAATTCAACTCTAATCAATTCACTTGAACTGTTGCCAAACTCATAGGTTTCCACCGAGTGATCTCCAGCAGCAAACAGGCACTGAGGTAGCGAAGCTTGAACTCCTTGCCGCAAGTTATTGTTCAAGAAGTGATTACCAAGGTTTGAATCATTCGAATTATTGTTTCCGGAGCGGTAGTATTCATCAAGCTTAATTTGGGCAATTGATGCCTTGAACCTTACATTTTTGGATAAGTCTGCAAATATCAACAAGAAAAAATACTAAACACCAAGCTTGGTGAAACTAAAATGATGCATGGACTAGGAAGCACTGCTGTACTAGTACAGACCAAATGAATACCTGTAGATCAAGGTGGATGTTCTCACACTTGGCTTTGAGATGATGCATATTTAGGGTGGAAGCTGTAGCAGGAGATATAATTGATTTCTCAAAGTTCTCGGAGGAAAGGCAGCTCAAAACATTTCAGAATTTCTCATATCATCCAATATGCTGACAGGAACACTGGGATTTTCGATATCTGTGTCATCACTGAACAAAAGAAGAACAGATACATCGGTGACGGAGGCTCGTAAGGTCCTCTCGACAACGGGTTCTGTTACCAAATGAAAAGTAGAATAAGTATAGTCATATATATGTATGATCTGATCATTTCAGTAGCGAAAGTAAAATGCTACAACATCATGGTTCCATAATTAATTGAAATAAATGCAACGGTTTTGTTCATGCCTGTGGTACTAACAGGTGGCCATGATAGTGTCAGTAAGCTATTATTCTTAAGTCACTTCTGTTGTTATTCATAACATGGATAGTTTCAAGAGTCAAAGAAAATGGCAGATGAAGAAGCCACATTGTTCATTCATAACCGAAAACAAGAAGAGTGGAAGGTATGGCATGGCCATTAGTAAACTGACAGTAATACACCAAAGTTGGAATGGATACCTTTAGGAACTTGATCAGATCCAGAAGCTAAAGTGGATGCAAAACTTATGGCATTGAACACTGAACACGTCCAGTCCCATATACCACTGTTTCCTAAACTTGACTGGGAGTTCCTCAATTCCTCAAAACATTCAAAAGAACTGATCAATGCTGTAAGAAATAACAAGGGATTGGTAATTAGAACAGCACCAAAACAACTTCTTTTTAAAAAAATACCATGCTTCCCACAACAATATAAATAAATGAGACTTAGAAAACAGCAAGAAACTCTTATGGAAGAATACTTAAGCGCCAAAGCAAAGGGAAATGTATGCTAAAGCCAAAGAGAACTAGTACATTTGACCACAAAAACTCCAGGCTATATATCCAAGGTGCAGAGAGATACTCAAGCAAATAATGTCGATGGCCCTCTGCAAGTTGCCGTGTTTTCTAAATTTTAAATGCAGGACTTCAAAGAATGCAGTAAAGAACAATTCAATAAAGAAGATAGCAATAGGTGGATTCTGTGGTGGCCACAATTCCACAAATGAGAAGAAATGAAAGAAAAAGCTGTTTAGTGTTTAAAGTTGGAAAGCATGCACAGACCAATGGACTAATCCTGAATATATTATGGCTGGTCTAATATTCAGAAAATATAGAAACAGAAGCAAATTGTGGTATAGCGATATTTTGACAATAATATGGCAAAATCAATTTCAAGGTGCACTATGGAAGTTAATTGGAATTTCAAGGAATGAAATGTAGGGCAGAAAGAAACCTTTCATCACAATCTGAATCAGGGTAAGCCTAGATCCTTACGGGCAACAGGCTCCATCCAGTCTGTTATCACGTGTGCCCTTGTAAGGAAAGAATCCTGAACTTTATCCTGCCTGCTTTGAGAAAAATGTGCTCTGTGCCAAATATTCACTGGTGGCTGTCACAGAATCTGAACCTGGCTTCAAAGAGCTTGAAGCAGGTGGACAGAAGGCAGAGCTGGAAGAACTAATAGAGATATCTGCAATATTATGAACACAACTCTGTTCGTCTACTGGCTTTCTTTGGAGAGAATCCCATACATTCATGAGCCACCGGATGCTGCTGAATTGTAACCGTAATTCTAATGAATCAACTGATACATCTGCATCAATTTTCTCAAAGTTCAAGCACCCCTTATTCCATGGGATGCTTAAGTTCAGCTTCCCTGAGAAGCCACCAATGGGACCAGTTAAGACTGCAGTAGTACTATGACGTGCTGAAATGTCAGCTGTTCCTCTAATTGGATCATTTTGAAGCAGTGCGTCGACATCATCCATCTTCAAAAAACTCAATGACCGCCTCGTGGAAAGTTAAAAAGTTGTCCAGTTTAAATAGACCAAGTTGTGTTCCAAATTCCACCTCTTTAATTCGGAAAACTAGAGATCGACTAGTTTCTGGGAGTCTACTGTTCAAACTGATTTGAGGATCAAATACGACATAGACATTCTTTAACTTGATATTAAAGCTTGTCAGAAACCATTTGACAGCACTGGCAATTCTCTTTACACCTTCATCCACATCTCGGGATACAGAAGTGGAACACTGATTGCTATCGGATTCATTTCTTTGGGTCTTGACTGATGTCTCTGTGTCCCTAGTACTACCAGAGACGGAGCATTCGGTGCGCACATCATCAACTTCACTTGCAACAGATGGAGCAAGCAAAAGCTCCAACTCTTCAACAACAATCTCGCAGCTAGCAGCGAATCTAACTAGAAGGGATTTGATCGATCCTTCTTTCAGCATAATAGGGGATCCTGATAACTGAAATAATACAGAAAATTAACTGATGATTTCACTTTACGACAGGAAGCAAACAATTTAACTTTTGCAGTATTGAAGCTACAAAGAACAGCAAGTAAAATCATAGACTAACTGGCCACATGATACTCTCTGCTAAATTGAATTTAACACAAGCCACACTTAGCATTTTGGTGTGTACACGCTTTATTACAATGTAATGTATTTCAATTTAGGATGCTTCGTATGAATAACTGCAACAAAGGTGCATAGCCTCTTCTCCTGTCCCCAAGATCAGATTTTGCAGCTATTCCATAAACATTTAGGTACAGATTAAACTAATAAAAAACTAGTGAAGTAACCAAAACTGACACAGACATCAATAAACAAAATTCTACAGCTCCACCTGTTTTCCCCCACCAATCTTCAGCTCCAGCACAAAAATAGCCAAAACCCCTGCCTCTACTAACTAGAATTCGCGCCATAAAGCAGTGGCCAATCACGATCAGAATTTAAAAATGAAACAAGTAAACCCACCCGGCAATCAAACCAATTATTCCTAGCTTGAGTACCAAAGTTCTTAACTCCCCTAGGCCACAATTCGATCATCCATCCAGAAAACAGGCGAGCGGCAGTCGGCGATCGAAGCATCACAAAACCTAACCTTCCTCTACGGCTTAATCGTTAGCGGAGTCCGACGGCTCCAGTACACATGGGGAAAGGAGAAGAGGACGCGTAAAACCGCGAGAGCAGGCGGGAGGGGAGGGCGCGGAAGAAGAAAAAAAAACGCACGCACCTTCCGGTTGATGAAGTCGGCGTTGAGGGCGAGGTCGTTGAGCTGCACCGTGCCGCGGCCAAGCTGGATGTCGAACTGATCGAGGTCGAGGTCGCCGAGGATCAGATCCCCAAGCCGCTTCTTGAGCAGCGACTTGCAGACGCGCTTCAGCAGCGTGTCGACACGGAGGCCGTCCAAGAACCCCATCGCTTCGATTCTCTTTCCGCGGCGGCGTCGGCGGCGGAGGTCGGAGAGAGGGAGGAGGAGGGAAGCCTCGCCGGCGACGGAAGCGATAGTTTGCTTGGTTCGATTGATAACAGGTTGCCTTTTTCGTATTAGACCCCGCGGGCGGAGTTATCTCTACTTGCGTCGGCCACCCTGAGAAACCGCGTATTTATTTATTTATTTATATTTATGCGCGCGCAAAGGAAAGCCTCTGCCACTGTCCGATGGGGCCAGGCAAGTCGGGTTCGAACTGGACCCCGTTTTGATGGCGGGTGGTGACGGCACGGCGCGGCGCGGCGCAGGTCTCTTCCCGTCCCGCCGCCCAAGTTCGTGCCGGTGGCCGGTGCAGATCCTACCCGTCGCGGCTCGCGGTCAACCCGGCCGTCGTCCCCGGGCAAGCAGGGCGAGGCGGCGCGGTGAGGGTTGGGGAGGACAGCGCGCGGTGCCGGTGGGGGAGCGGGTCGGGAAGGGCGGCGGCGCGGTGGGGGTCCTCAAGGAAGGAGATGCGCGGGTTACGGAGGTGGACAGAGATTTTTGTCACTGAAATGGGTCCTACCACTAACGGACTTACAACGGTGTACTGTAATAAATATTACTCCGTACCATCCATGTCCAGTCTACCCTTCCAAATCCCACGGAGGCAAACAAAGAACACGTCATATCGCAGTACTCCCGTTCAAAAACAAACATTTTTTTACTTTATCTTGTCAAAAAAACATTTTTTTTACTTTCAAACGTGTTTCATCGCTCGTTTTATTCAAAAATTTGATGCAAATTAGAAAATAAGTAAATTATTATTAAAATATATCTAATGATAAATTAAGTCATAACAAAAAAATAATATTATTATTTATATACAAATAACTTAAATAACGCTTAACATGTTTTAAAGTCAAAAACGTCGTTCTTTTCGGATGAAGGGAGATAGAGCATCTCCAAGAGTTTTGCAATTGGGTTTGGCATTTGCAAAATTTGTCAAAAAAGCCGAAAACCTCCCTCCAACGGTTTAGCAATTGTATTTGGCAAATTCGTGACCTTTGGCAATCCGAGGGTCTTTCTTGCCGTATATTTGCGCGCGATCCGGCTTTGGCATTTGCGATCGGCCAGCGGTAGTTTCCCTTCACGCGGTCTCTCTTTTCGCCTCGTCGCCGTCGTCCTGCTGCGCCACCGTCTCCCTCCGATCCACCGCCACTTCCGCCGCCACGAGAAGACCACCTGGTGCACTTCTTCCTCCATGACACGCTCAACGAGAACGACCCGAGCGCGGTGTGTTGACACGTGTTATAGCATAATATTACTAGTCAACTAACATGAAATAAAGGCTTAAAATGAATATCAACATAAGTCTAGGGGTCTAACT
This sequence comes from Hyparrhenia diplandra, assembly GCA_015847255.1. Taxonomy (NCBI): domain Eukaryota; kingdom Viridiplantae; phylum Streptophyta; class Magnoliopsida; order Poales; family Poaceae; genus Hyparrhenia; species Hyparrhenia diplandra. Next base: position 2,426 of record JADLZK010007043.1, on the reverse strand, counting down.
AACATAATTCCACGAGCTTTGATGATTTTTATATTTTCGAGGACTTAACGGATAAATGCGGGAGAAGAATGGAGAAAGTTAGGAATATATATCCCATATGATGACAAGACTTGATCATGAAGTAACTTCGATCCAAAATATAGACTAAAACACTCTAGAAGATACCGAAGACACCGAGAAAGACGGGAAGCCAAGGTGGCTTGCCACCCCGGCGCCCACACCCCGATGCCAACTAGGCCGGCCGCCGGGTGGGTCCCACATGTCGGCCTTTCCTTTTCTAGGTCGGTTTGTAACAGACCTTGAGGTTGTATCTACACCGTTATTGAAGGCTCGGTTTGATCCAATGGTCATCGTTCATCGCCAAGGCCTATATAAGAAGACCCCCGACCCCGGGGTTAAACCCTAACTCATTCTATCTCATTATCTCTTGACCTTTTGGTCAGAGGTGTCCCAATGTGAGGACAACCTATCCTCTCTAGTTCTAATCTATTAGAAGATCATGTAGAACTAGAAGGATTAGAGTGAGTTGAGAGCAAAAACATATCAAGTTGATAGATTAGATCCAAGTCCTTCATGAAAGTGACTAGATCTAGTCTTGAGAGCTAAAGAGTGAGTGGAGGAGAAGAAGGGAAAGCACCGGACATGTCGGTGACTCCTTTACGCTTGTACCTCCGGGATCAAGGGCATATGGCACTTGATCCTGAGACTTCTATGGTGGATCAACTTCTTGTTTAAGTAAGTAATCGTGTTATCTTAAGTGTTAGTATTGTTCTTATTGTTCATAACTCTTTGAGTACTTTAATCTATGGGAATCTATAGATTAGAGGGCTTAGGTGCAGGCGTGGTGCCTAGATCGAAGTTGCTTGTGATTGCACCCTACCTTTCGGAGTGTGGTAGTTCGTGGTAGTGACAGTACCATTGATTTCTTTGTATTCCATCTCCAGTTGGATAGGACTAGTAGGACAATGTTGCTGGAGGAATAGTAAGTTTTGACCTTACTTTCCTTTGAGTACGTCCCTATAAGACAATATCAACATAACTTACAAGGAGAAGAACTAGACAACCATAGGAATCTTCTTACCTCTTTATCCTCTCATGTTCCTTAATTGTTGCTCAGGGATTAATTATATTCCTCAGTTATCCTCACACCATCCTCCCCGTGGATTCGATATTAAAACCCCTCTCCCCGGGTGAAATGCTCACTAGTATCCGTTAAACTGGGATTATTATAAATATTTACGTAGGCTTAACAAATACCAACACGGTGCTAATCGGACTTGCCGCCGGGCGCGACCCTAGTCCCGACCTGGTGCCCTTCAGGACCGGCGGGGCCACGGACTCGGGGGACGGTATGACCAGTCGGAGGAGACGAACCGGCGGCTTGGAAGATCGGGACTCGGCGGATCTGGTCCGAATTGATGCAACAAAAGCGATGCAGTAGATGGAGTATACTCCCTCCGCCGCGCCCCGCCGGCTTTCTCGTCGGTGGCCCGCGATCCGGCTCCTCATCGATAATGGAACCTCCTAAATTATATGGCCCACATGCACTGTCATTGTCCCTAAGACCTCTGACAGTCATGCATGTATGCCAGATAACTTAAGAAGCCCTATTGATTACTCATACTAGGATCAACAAAGGAGTAGCTATAACATTACAACATTTGTTACAAAAATATAGATCAGAGTGTGGAAGATTAATAACATTAATTTTACAAAAGGTGAATAAGTTACATTTGAGTAAACTTAACTTAATTGCGGAAGCTAGGTAGAACTAGAAGACACCAGATCATGTCGAGCCCACCGACATAACCTTGGTTAACAGCACGAATCAACACCTGCAACATGGGTTAACAAACCACGAGTACGGAGTACTCAACAAGACTTACCCGACTAAAGAAAATAGGAGAAGACTTCGGGAATCTTTGGTCTAATAGGATTCAAGGTAAGGCTTTTAGCAAGAATGAAGGACTCTTTTTTGCGAGAAAAGCTTACTAGTAGTGAATCCTTACTTTCAATATTTTAATCACAATTAAGTTTCTCACCTACTCTAGGTGATCTTACACTAGAGCACACACTTTTTAGATATTCCATCACTTATTCCATCTCTTCATTGTTTCATAATTAATCTCTACGATATAAGTCGGGAAACCGAAGTCTCCATATCCGAGAAGCACGGCGATTTCGAAATCGATTAACCCAAATAGGGAGTCCTTACCACCACGACATATGTAGCACTTAAGCTTGCATATATCAACCCTTTCTTGGATACTCAAACGCGGAACCGCGTCCTACGCCACAGGAGCACGGACACCTCACACACGGGGAATCTAACCCACAAGCATCCAGGACTTTAACCCACGAGTGTACACGCTACTCCCGCCATCTCTCCACTCCCGGTCTTGGCGGTTTATGCGTTTTCGATTTGA
>JADLZK010007042.1:0-172388 GCA_015847255.1 Hyparrhenia diplandra | reverse complement strand
TTATGGTTCGCGAAGGATATGATATGCGAAAATTGGCTCTTGGCAGCAAGCTAGATGAGTGGCTCTTCTAGTGTGGGTCATCGTCGGTCCAATTAGTAATTGTAAGATATATTTTCATTTAGTAATTATAAGATAAGATATAGGAATATGATATCATGTCTTCCGTGTGAAACTAGCTACTCTCATTTCTGGCTATGAACATGGATTTCTGATTCTTAAGGACCTGTTCTAACCACTTCACTTTTCATGTACAATTCTTCTTCTTCTTCTTTTGCAAAACTTTCATGTCCAATTCTCTAAATGTTTGTCCTGACCAACAAATAAGCCTTGGTGTTGTGGCGATTCATGAGGTGGACCGCAGCAAGGAAGGGAGTGGTTGGATGGCAGGTGATGCTGACCACAAAAATACTGACATGGCTAACCAAGTGGTTTGTATATTTCATTTCATCGAGCTTGTTGTGTGTTTTAAATAGCCACAACAGCATCGTATCTCCTATGACCGTACGCTACATCAATGGGTGCCTTCATTATTCTCCCAACATCTCGGGCACTGTGTAGATGTAGCATACTGTCATAAGGGTTAGGTGCTGAATTACCGAAGAACAGAGTCCTCTCCTCTCTCTGCTTGTGTCGTGCCTTAGTCTACAATCTAACAACAAAACACATGTGAGGGAGGATGGAAAACAAATCAATGGCTTAGAGATGTGAATGGAGGTCAGGAATTGCGGATCGTGAGTCATGACCATCAGAATTCAGAACTGCACAGTTAAAGAGAAGGTGCATGGTTATTGCTTGTTTCTAATATGGCAATGGAAGGAGGACGCTAGGCTTGCAGCAGGAGGGAGCATGAATATGAGGATGCAATGCATCAATGGAAGTGGCTGCCTGGTTGCCCATCACTGCATATATAGAGTACCCTCCTATGTATGATTGTAACCGCCAGTTGGAGTGGCCCCAAACACTGAGTGCAGTTCGTGTGATAACTGAATGCAGTTGAGGAGGGCCCCGAACACGAAGCAGCTACCAGCAGCAAGGTTGCCGTGTCAGGCTGAAACTGAATGTACCTTGGCGATTTCAGAGGATTGAAGGTGTTTTCTGAATGACAAAGCCGCAGGTTTTAGAGTGAATGGATATTCGATCTGTAGAGTTCATGGTAGCTAGATCGAATGGCTACTTTTTATTGTACTAGCCATTTAACGTGATCGTCTTGGCAATCAAGCTGCTTTTAGTAAATAACTGGAACCGTTTCGCAAAAAAAAAAAAAAAAAAAGTAAATAACTGGAACCAAAACAGCAAAGTACAGCAGTCAAATGAGCATCGCAGGGCTACTTGATTTCATCATTGGAAGAAGTGCCATTTCAACACTAGTTCAGTACCCGACTCAGTCATGCATGCACATTCACCATCCTGAATGTACACACACAACTGAATGTTTTACATTTCTCCGATTCAGAAACTAAGAGGACCAAGACCTCCATCATGTCTGTTGTCGGTTCAGATCAGGCTAAGCAAGAGCATTCTAAGTTTTACCTAATAACATATATTTTTTTTACCTAATAATACCAAGACCTCCATCATGCCAATATCTGATTCCTGATCACTTGGTCGTCAGTTCAGGCTAAGCAAAACTCCAAGAGCCTTCTAAGTTTTACCTAATATCAGTTTCCTTCTCACTTGGTTTTCTGAAGTAATTAACACTATCTCGCCCATACTTTTGTATAGTCAGAGAACAATTGCTGAGCAGTAGCATCTCTTGCCAATCGACTTCAACCCTGTTGTCACCCAGCCACACCCTTCCTTGTAGCGTTCCACCTGACAAATCACACACCAATGCTTAACTGTTGGCCACCACAAGTGTATGATAATTATTATATACAGGAAAAAAAAAAAAAAAACAACAATGACCAAAAACAGGGTACTTAAGAGAATTCATGTTCACTTGTTTAGATAAAATGCACTAGACACTGAAATGATAACAAAATGATATATTTAGTAGGGACAGTAAAGCAAAATAATGAAAGCTAAGTCCTCAAGGAACCCTAGATTCCGTGTTTATCTGAAATAGTACACACTTTGATGCCAAGAATTGTATGATACTTGATAGTAATCAATATATGCAGTTGATGCAGACAGACCCTTGGCAGTACAGGTTCAGTGACTGCCTCACTATCAAGCCTTGGTAGTTACTAGTTAAGTACAAGGTTTTGGATGTATGATTCTTGGTTCCAGCTTATAGTTGAGTTATTGAAAGTCAAATGGGCATGGTAAGAAAGTTATCAATTGGCATAACTACTTACCACATCCAAGATTGTATCTGCTTCACCTTTCACCCCACCAAAGGTGAATATTGAGCCACCGAGCACAGCTGAAGAATGGTATCCTCTGGTGTAGTTCATGGGTTCAACCATCACCCATGATGGCATTCTTGGCTCATACACCTCAACAGTGGCCACCATTGCTTTAGCCCCAGTGTCATATCCACCAATCGAGAATCTGGAAGAACTTACAAAGGCAAAATACATCAACAAAGGATAGTGTACCCTGATGCACCCTCTCCCCTTTCATTTGCTGGGCAAGTGTTATATAGCATATTTGTCAAAGGAACTTCCTGCACATCTTCAATTCATTGTTTTAAAATAAAAAAGAAAGAGTTACGTGACATACATCTTCTCATTAAACACTGTAAGTGTATGACAGGCCCTTCCTGCACTCATCTTTGGCAGCATTTTCCAGTTAGCCTCCCGAGGATCAAGTCTTTCAGCAGAGCTGGCAATACACATCAGAAAGTTAGCACAAAGATTGTGTTCCTCCCACTTCAAATATCACTGTCATTATAGGCTAATGAGCATTTATGAAATAATTCAGTTTATTCAGATTTGCACTAAACCATAGGCTGGCACATGAGGTTTAACTAACTGTTTTGAGATGTTTGGAAGTTTTATGAGCAGTTATATTTCCACCAGATCAAAACTAAACCGATAAGTACTAAGTACGGGCAGGAAAGTTACAGCACCTCAGATATTGAACACCATTGAAGCCACCAACAGCATAAATCACACCATTTAGTGCCACACCAGCTAGAGCAAAGCGCTGAAGAACAGTGTGACAAAATCAGCCACGTTAAAGAGTTTATCATATTATGTGGAGATTTGTGTCAGAAGCAAACATTTTCCCAAAAAAGGACAGTACATGAAATTGAAATGGGACCAGGAACTGCTTTTTCTTTCACTGCAGAATTATACGGTTTTCCATGAGTACATAGTTATTATTTTCCCAACATGTTTGTGTCTTAGGCAAATTTATGCATGTTCTACTTCTACAAAGTGCTTCATCAGTAATATATGAGAAGAAAAGCTTTCAGACTCTAGAACAAATAAATGGTAGAAAGTGATACCTTTTCCAGCATAGGTTGATTTTGTATCCACTTCCCATGTGTAGGATCAAACATCTCAACATCAGAGAAGCACTCAGATCCGTCTCCACCACCAAATGCATAGATTCTCCCATTGACACTGACTCCAGCAAGGCTCCCTTGTCACAAGTCAACGATGGGCATGTGGACCAATCATCACGGCCGGTCATAACAGTCAACTTCATACAAAAGATAAATGCAGAATCAGGACAGCAATTGAAATACGAGAGCTCAAGAGGGAACTAAACCTAGAAGCCAAGTAGTAACCTGCATCAAACCAGCAAGCACCATCACCACCACCAAGAACAAATATCTTTCCCTCTAGTGCAACAGTTGAGGTATATGACTTGCCAACGTCCATTGGTTTGAGGGGTGTTAATACGTCCAATGAAGGGGAAAAAGAGTCTAGTGATGGCAAAAATGAGAAGCCATCAAATCCGCCAACTAGATAAATGACATCTTCTGAACCCAAACATTGTTCTACAAACTGATTAAGTGAATCATCTAGGGTCAAAGGATCTATTTTAGAATTCAATGTCTTAACTGTTCCCTTTAGTTCAACAATTCTTTTCAGTAACCTCTCATTCACCCCCTGTAAATGTTTGACTTCTTTGTTGGACCAAGCCTGCATTTTGAACATAAATTAGATTTAACCACTAAAACGTTTTTTTGCCAGGAAATGAGATGTTTTTCTAGACTGAGTTTGTATCCTTTTTCTCCAATTCCCATATTGAAAGAGTGGACTACAGAGGTTAAACAATCGATCATAGAGGATCCTAGATGAAAGATTGATTGAAACTACTGATCTGTTTGGTTTGAGGAATCAACTTGTTCTAGATAGTAGATAGAGTGATTCATCATGAGTGCATTCCTAAATGGAACTTCATTCCTCATACTAATACTAATTATTAGCTTCTGAGGAATGAGGTGGTCATGGATCAACTCATTCTATTCCACAAACCAAACAAAAAACTAGAGAGTGAGATGGTGATGAACCACATCATTCCACCGACCAAACACCCATAAGTACATGTGAAATTGATTTAGAAAAATAATGGAAAAATATTATCATTTCATCCTGTCTTACTTCTTCCATTTCTTTAGGTATCCTCGAACCAAAAACACTACATAAGTATCTAATGGATTCTCCCTGTTAATGTCACATAACAAATTTAGCTGTTCGAGAATGTAAAATTTAGCTATTTCAATCCTACAGATCCACAAGCATGCCGTCTAGTATCAGTACAATAACATACAAAGATTTACTCAACGTGATATCGTTTGCTTTAATCTCTTGGTTCCTATATTTTCATGCTAAGTTATCAACACATCTATTCGAAGTGCAATTTCTAGTTTATTTTTGAGCATATAACATTTCCATAAATTTAAGATTCCATGGTTTAGTATAACAGATTCAAGGCTTTTCATGAGGTTACAGCATAAAGAAGAGACCTGCTTCTGCTCCATGACCTCTATTCGTCCAGCTAACTCTTTAACTACATCAATCAGCTGCAAACAAAATTAGTGTGAGAAATTTTGCAATAGATAGACAAGAACTAAGCATGTTAACCAGACTGAATGAACTGAAGCACAAAACGAGATGATAATATGGAATGCAGATATCAGCTGAGTTCAAAGTTACAACCTTAGCTTCTGTGCAGGATTCAGAGTCCAATAACTCCACCAGCAAATTAGAATGCCCCAAGGACAGCTTATCAATTTCGGAATCTAAGGTTTCCGGTAAATTAGAGTTCCCATCCATAATTGCACATTTGACCTCTTGGGCATACTTGCAACTATATGCATCAGAATGCCACTGCTGACCATGAAAAGACATGCTTCCTTGTAACACCTGATCAAAAGCTCAGCATTTTTCCCCTGCTATCAGAATACTGTTGTTGTTGCAAAGGAACCAACCTATCTGATAGTGCATAGTCATTGTCCCACTTTGGTGATGTGTATTCACAATCCAGATCATCGAAACCACCAGAAGATTCATTACCCGAGCTTGCAAGCTCTGCATCCACATCTCCTGTCTGAACTTCCTCACAATTGTTCTTCTTCACTATGTCTGCATATGAATTTACAACCTTTTCTGATTTGAGGTTATTGTTCACTTTACACTCTGGTGCCCATCCAGGTGAAAGCAATAATTCTCTCCCATGCTCATTAGCTGGTCCTGTGGCAGGGGGCATCCAGAAATTGTTGGGAGAAGGAGAAGGAGTGAACATATCCATCAAAACACATGTCTGTGCATGATCCAATTCAAATTTGAAAAAATGAAGCTTCTGGCCAGCAACACCGGGTATGTTTTGATAGTAATTGGCTATAATAGCATTTCTGAACTGATTCTCTGCTAGCGGGAAACACCACACCCTTACCCGCATTGCAACCTAAACAAATAAAAGGGCATGAATATAGAAGCCATTTTACTGAGAGCGAAAAAGAAGATGACATTCAAAGTACAGACCACAGGGATTGTACCTGGGCAGGATAGCTTGTTTTGCCCTTGCCATCATGTGACCATGCATTTGATTCAGGACAGAACTTGCCACTCCCTGCAGCTTCGTAAATACCATACAATCTGCGATCATCATAATTGAAGAGGAAGAGAGGTAGTCCTTCCTTAATGTTTCTTACATATGAAATATGTGATTTTGGCAAACCTGAAACATGACAAAATGGTAACTAAAGTCAGTGGATCGCTCAACTAGTTGATATGCTTTGGGAGGCATGGAGTGATATACTCCCCTCACAGGAAAAACAACAAATGCATTAAAGGGGTAGCTCAGTTTTGTAAATACAAAGCTTAGAGAAGATACCAAAAAGCTGCCGTGAGTGACATTCTGCAATGGTATTGTTTGTGCAACCAAATATCACAGCTCCAAGGTCTTGTGATTGGAGGTTTCTTACTGGAATGGACTGGTTTGTTGGCCTGGTATTTTTTACAACTTGGCTCCACGAAGATTTGCTCGCCACCATTGTACTGACACTAGCATGATAAGAAACAGAAGGAAAGGAATAAATATACTACACTGTCTAGTTGATCAATATCCAGTTGCATGCATGTTTGATGAGGCAAGAAAAGGTAACATTCTTCAGAATCACAAGTACTTATTTTCTAAGCGTGAAAGCAAAGATCAAATGACAGTAATGCAAATGTAGATACTACAGATTGATATCACCATATCATTTGACACAGCTTATTTTACACTAGAGTTACAGTTCAAGAAAACTGTCACTTGCTGCATAGTATATTTTCAGCCTTGTTTTCTCTGATTCACAACAGAAAAAAAAAGGCAAGCATAATTAAGTAATCCCTACATATTAAAGTGAGCAGATAACCCTTGCTGAGACTTTCTTTTTCATTTCACGGTGCACAAATATTTGAATTTGGGAGTGGCCAATATTGCACAATTTAGTGATGACAGTAATAATAATGCAAACTGAATTTCAATGATGAGTAGTATGCAGCTACATTACAAAGTCAGTGTCTCAGGTTAAGGTTGGTAATGAACTCGAACAAATGTGATTGCTCCAAGTTCCTAAATGTCGCCTTGATATGTACTAGCAAGCACATGGAGGTAAAGCAAGAGCCGAAGCTCCAGTCACTGAACTCGTAGATAGTCGCCTTGATATGTACTAGCAAGCACATGGAGGTAAAGCAAGAGCCGAAGCTCCAGTCACTGAACTCGTAGATAGAATAGAGTACAAAAATGATGCGCAACAGCTCAATCAATGTCTCTCAGTACAATGCCCAGTCCTCACACCCAAAAAAAAAAAAAAAATACAGTGGGACCAAAGGGCAAAGCTAATGAAGGAACTGAGCAAGTTGTACATGAAGACATTGGTGATTGGGCAAAGATGACACATATGAAATCAATGAAGTGGGTTACGGGAGAAACCAAGATGGCCACTAGACATAGAAGCAAACATAGTTACTCAGTCAGGGGAAATGGGGAAGGGAAACGAAAATCCCCCTCCCCACAAAACAAAACCCTGGTCTGTTGACAAGTCTCTCAGAATGAATGAATGCCCTGCATACATGGCTGAATCCTACATTGCGTTACCGGCTGGGAGTATGAGGGAAATCCTAACTACCCTCTCGGCCGAATCATCAGCACGCAAAACGAACCAATCCAATCATCAGTAACAACTAACAAGCGCGGCGCATGATCAATCGAGCGAGACTAGTATTTTTTTTTTTTTTACTAACAAATAGTGAAGTAGTTGAACCCAAATCCACCCAAGAAACAGAATGAATACAAGCAGAGCAGCAAAGGATCCGTGGATTATCTCGTGCGGACTAGACAAAAGGAACGGGGTTCTGCTGGTTGGCGGATCAATCAATCAAGCAAGAAAGGTGAGGGGCTAGCGAAGGGGTTGGGATTTCGTGGTACGGTCCGTACCTGAAATCGCTTTGCTAGGAGGAGAGTTGGAGTGGAACGGACCCGTGGAGGAGTGGCAAGCCCCCACTGCCTGCCGCAAAGAAGGAAGAGGACGGAAGGCGGGCGGCGATCGCCCTCGCCGACGCCGCCGATCGAGATGGTTCTTGCTCGCGAAGGAATGCAGGCAGGTGGATGGATGGAGATGAACTGCTCTGGCCTCTGCTCTGAGAATCACTGCGCGGTGAAAAGGCAGCAGGCTGTGGTGGGTAGAAAAACCACATGGGTATGGGTGTGTTTAGATCCCAAATTTCCTCCCAAATTTTACTATGCAAAAAGAAGATTCCCCATCATATCAAAATACCGGCATATGTATGAAGCATCAAATATAGGTAAAAAAAATAACTAATTACACAGTTTAGATGTACTTTGCGAGACGAATCTTTTGAGTCTAATTTTACCATGGTAGGATAATATTTACCACAAACAAACGAAACGTGCTGTTTTTACTGCTCCGACTCGGCTTTGTACAGCAAGCAACCAACAAATTAAGCAGAGTAGGAGGCCTGGCCCACTCGACAGAGTCACAGACGCATTTGTCCTGGCGGTGTGAGAAGGAAGGATGGTCCACCTGTCAGAAGCACAGATGCAGTGTAGCTTCCGTTACAGGTAAGAAGATTAGGAGGGAAGGAAGCAGTTTCCCGTTACGGGAAACGGGGTCCGTTCTGCTATCCGTTCACGGGCCACTTCTGGCTATGTTGGCTCATATGGCCCGGCGTCGGCCCAACTAAGCCTACTCCGTCGGGCAGTCAGGCCGTGCCGTTTCTCCCTCCTCTCCTTCTAGCTTCAGCTTAAACTGATACCGTCGGACCGTCTCTACTTTGCGCTAACATACACCGTACTACTGTACCTAACAAATAGCAAATTCACCATCTACTCCTCCCATTCCTAATCACTGTCTGTTGCTTTTCAGCTTGCCTGACAACTTATCGCCACCGGCCAGTCAGTACGCGACCTCAACACAAGTAGTACTAGCTCAATACAGCTCACCTTGTCCAAAATTCAGTTCAGACTGACAGACTGGACTAATCTAAGCAATGCTTTGCACTGCATATAAAATATACAGGATTATAAGATTAGGATTCGGGATGATAATGTTCTAGTTGAAATTCCATCAAAGAAATTTGGCATATATAGGCTTTAGCTTTTAACTCACACCAGGGGAGGTCGTGAGCTTCATAAGACAAAGTTTGGCAGAAGAAATCGAGGGCGTGATGATGTTTAAGCGTACTGATGACATAAATGTGCAGTCAAGTCATGTTGTATATTCTTTATTTAAGCTGAATTCAAAGAAAGATGAACTGTAGATCAGAGCCAGAAACATGTACCCACGTCTCTTGGTCCAAAAGGTCGGGCCCATATCCAGTCCGATTCCACACAAAATGTTCGAGGGGATGGCCCAATGGATTTATTGGCAGGAGAGTCGCGAAAAGGAAAAAAGTCCACATTCCCTCCCCCAACTATCACGAAGTTCACTTTTCCTCCCTCAACTTTAAAACCGGACAAATCACCTCCCTCAACTTTTCAAACCATGCATTTTACCTCCCTCGGCGGTTTTGATGGCGGTTTTGCTACAGTAACCGTGGTTTGCTACAGTACCAGTGCCTTTGTCTTTTTCTTTTTAAAAAATTCGGTTGAATCTTTGAAAAATCATAGTAAATCACAAAAAAAATCATAAAATAAAAAAAAATCTAATTTTGTTAGACTCCACATGAGTAGATCTACACAGTGAATATATAATATGATATGCTTTAGTACAAAAGTCCTACACAGTGAATATATAATTAATTGAAATAATTCGTAGTTTTGCAACTTCTATAATTATTTTGTTGAACTAAAGTATACCATATTATATATTCACTGTGTAGATCTACTCATGTGGAGTCCAATAAAACTGGATTTTTTATTTTATAATTTTTCTGTGATTTACTATGATTTTTCAAAGATTCAGCCAAATAAATAAAAAAGAAAAAGACAAAACCTTCGTAGCAAAAACTTTGTACTAAAGCATATCATATTATATATTCACTGTGTAGATCTACTCATGTGAAGTCCAACAAAACTAGATTTTTGATTTTATGATTTTTCTCAGATTTACTATGATTTTTCAAAGATTCAATCGAATTTTAAAAAAAAAAAAGACAAAGGTATTGGTACTGTAGCAACCCACGGTTACTGTAGCAAAACCGTCTTCAAAACCGCTCGAGGGAGGTAAAATGCATGGTTTGAAAAGTTGAGGGAGGTGATTTGTCCGGTTTTAGAGATGAGGGAGGAAAAGTGAACTTCTGTGATAGTTTGGGGAGGTAATGTGGACTTTTTCCGTCGCGAAACGCACAACCACGACTCCTCGTCCTCTTCTTGTTTTTTTTCCTTCTCCCAGGGACTGGACCGCCTCATCGCGATGACGACGACGAGGTGCGGCGATCGTTCGGCCTTGGTGGGGCTGCGACTCCACCGACTCATCCCTTCGCTCAGGCGCACTCGTCGTACTTTAAATGCATCCTTTAAAAAAATATTTTATCCAGGTCATCGAGATTCTCTCTTTTATACACAATTCTTTCACCCATCCATACTTATCTAATCCTTTATACCAATGTGGGACCCACACATCAGATTTTTTTTTTACCTCCCTCCCTACCCCGCTCTCTCTCTCTCCCGGAGAGGGAAAGTCAGCGCGCTGCATGTCTCTTGGTCATACTGAGTATGCATCGCATTCTGATAGTACATATGTTTCAAAAAAAAAAAAAAAAATCTCCGATATTTAAGCACTAGTACCCAAAATCTTTTTTGTGGCGGGCGTTTTACCTTTTTGCGTGGCGGGCATAGCTACCCGTCACTAACGAAAGGTCACGGTTAATCGTGACCTTTTGCGTACCCAAAATCTTTTTTGTGGCGGGCGTTTTACCTTTTGCGTGGCGGGCATAGCTACCCGTCACTAACGAAAGGTCACGGTTAATCCTCGACTTTTGCGTGGCGGGCCCGCCACGGTTAAGTTTATTATGCGTGGCGGGCGGGTTATGTTGCCCGCCACGCTTGAATTTTTTTTAAAAAATAAAATACCATATATATATATATATACATATATATATACATCTATCAATCTATACACATATATATAAGAAAGACGAGATACTCTAATATATATCATATATACATATATATACATCGATTCATATATACAAGTTTCACCGATCGATCGATCCATTTGTTCATATTATCCAACATGTACTAGTTAATTACAACATCTATACAAAAAATTGCGAGCTATATGTTGATGGATGAAGATAGTCCTTAAGCTCTAGCTCTTCCCATCTCCTTAGCGGCGCAAATTGTGGAAACAGCCCCACTCATCGGGCCCACATTGAAGTACGGCTGGCCTTCATGAACTACCGTGTCTAGAACGAACTTGCGGATGTGCGCTCGCGGCGCTGAACCGCATCTCGCCGGGTTGCCTTTTGTAGTACCCCCGTGAACTGGTTCCTTGAGTCTTTGAGCCGCCGGTAGCTGGATTTGTACCTTTTGCGTGGCCCCGAGGTACTCACAGCACGAAGAATCCACACAAGTTTGATCCATATGGTTGTTTGAGGCACCGCACACAATAAACCGGTGTTATTAGTAATATCGAAGCAATAGCTAGGTAGTCGTACTAAGAAAAACTATGTTTCATTTACGCACGAAATCTCGCCGATTTTGAGTGTATCTCCATTGCACTCCTTACACTTCGGGGATCGTCGATCCCAGCCAGTTCGGATCCTTCAAGTAGTGCTTGTAAGCGCTGTATTTAAATGCACTATATTGTCAATGATATATGATATTCGACTCTAGTAATTGAATAAGGAGTTCATCGATCACTTACAATCTCAAGATTTTTTTGAATTGCCGGTAGTCGTGCGGGTTTGATGAGCCTTGTAGTGAGTCAAAGACAACGGCCCTCCCGTCCCCGAGGAAAGATCATGAAACAGATCCAATGTTCTACGAGCCCCATTCCGTATTGGTAAGGCGCCGTAATACATCGATACCCATTTTCCTTGACATTTTTCATCGCCGATATGACGTACTCTGCTACTTCCAACTTCTTAGCTCTTTTCGTTCGATCCCGGATCTTCTGTCTTTCCTCGTCCGTCAAGTTCACCAGGTCGGGATGGTCCGCTCTTAGCTTATAACCGATGACCTGTCTCTCACAGATGTGCCATGGAGAGAGGTAAAGAATACCATTCTTTAACTTCTGGCCTGCATCGGCGCTCAACCTACAAGGACATGTGGTCGTGGCATAGGTACCTTTGAAACAAAGAATCTATATACGGATGCAAGGGGACATGTGCAAGTAAAATTGCGCTTACATCGTAAACAAGGTGACTTGGGCAACGTCAATGTCCTGTCGACGAAGTAGTCTCGACATGTCGTCGAATGTAACCAAGAACTGGAGATCGGTGTGGTAGTGGAAGCACTCCTTAGGAAGAAGGACACTGAAGGTATGCAATCCACGCTTTGCGCACTCTATGTACCACGCATGGAACTTCCGAGTCTCAATTGTATGACAACCTTGTGACCACCATCTTCACGTATTTTGGACGAATAGCTTTGATCACAATTGGAAGGAACACCGTCAGCATGATGTGAGCATCGTGCGCGTTGAAGTTCGTCATTGTGAGGTCTTTCATGGATACCGCACTCTTGATGTTGGAAGAGAAACCCGTCGGTACCTTGATACCCCGAATCAACCGACACATAGCCAACTTCTCATCTCTCGTTAGGTTGTAGGCCGCACCTGGGAGTTGGACTTTACCGCTCGGAAGCCGTGTAGCGTGAATTTCGGGCCGGATGCCCATGTCAACAAGATCCCGACGTGACTTCACACCATCCTTCGTCTTGGTCTTGATATCCATCGGGAGACCGATCGTGCTTTTCAAGACATTTTTCTCAAGGTGCATCCGATCGATCGCATGGGGTGTATGCAAGATCTTCCAAGATTTTAGATACTTGAAGAAGATTGACTTCTTCTTGAAAGGAACGGCTGGAGGCGCTTCGTCCTCCAGTTTATCCCTCTTTCGCTTCTTTGTCTTCGAGGTGCCGTCTTCCTGATCATCGTCTTTCTTCTTCTTTTTTTTTTTCCAAATTCGCACTCCAAGTCCTTCACCATGTCAAACACCTTCGGACCATAACTAGTCGGTGCCGGGCCGAGGTTTCGACTTCGCCCTTGTTGTCAAAGTATATATTCATTTTTGCATCTCTCGTACCTATGCTTACTTTGCAGAGGAAGCGTCTGTGTTCCATGTACACAGCTTTTGGTGGATCCCTTCGTAAGTGGAGCAGGTTTCTTCGATGCAAGCTACACAAGCGGTCTTCCCTTTAATCCGCCCGATAATGAAAAACAGTAGGGGGTAATCGGTGATGGTGACAAAGATGATGGCACGAAGAGTGAACTTCGCTTGCGGTGCGCATCAACCATCCTGACCCCATCATCAAACGGTACTGCATCTCCTCCATGAACGGCTCCGGAACACATCTATATCGTTCTCGGCCGCCGTCCGTAAATGAGCATGGTGAGCAAAACATACCTGCTTTTGACAAAGATGTGGAGGTAGATTGTATATGGTGAGGACGACCGGCCACGTCTTTGTGTGTGCTACTCGTCACCGAATGGGTTCATTCCGTCGGTACTCAATGCGAACCCGACGTTCTCGGCTCCTCGCAAAGTCGGGGTAGGCGTCGAAGTCTTGCCAGCGCTTAGCATCCGAAGGGTGCCGTAGCTTCCGTCACCCTTTACACGATCACTAGATGCATGCCAGGTCATGTGCTTAGCATCCTCGGGGTTCCCATAGAGAGCCCGCAGCGATCGATGACCGGAAGGTACCACATTGACAAATTTGGGCGTTTCCTCTGCGTGTAACCTTCCTCTTCCTCGTCTTGCGTTGACATGATCTTCTTTGCGGCCGCACCGGGTTTCTTCGCCCCCCTCTTCTTTTTTTCGCCCGCCCCGCTTCCTCATCGAGCTCATCGTCCCACGCGACATCCAGGCATTCCGCTTGTATCGACTAGCGCCATAGTGCGGACAACCGGGTCAAATTCTCATACTGATCGCCCGATATAGGATATAGTGGTTGGGGCAGGCATCGAACTTCTTCACTTTCATCGCCACTGGCCGGATCAACTTCTTAGCACGATACGTATTAGCAGGAACCTTGTTAGGCGTTGGATACGTGGAGGCGGGTAACTTACGAGCTCATTGAAGCTAGTGTCAGACCAGCCATGACGAGACTTCAACATCAGCAAATTCAGGTTAAAACTCAGCGCCGTGCAACCCTCCGGACTGTCTTTGTAAAGCGGATCAATTGCTGCCTGCTTCATCTCTTTGAAGTTCTCCAACCATCTCGGGCACCCAAACAGAATGTCGTCCTCATCGAGTCGGTTGACCAAATCTTCAAAAACCCGGACATCCTCGGTACGCGTCATAGGATTCTCACTTCGCCGTCCCTCCACCACCACCACCGTCATCGCCGTCATCGTCGGCGTCGGCCGTCTTTTCGAACAAATCTGATGGAATTGGACCGGGTGGTGGACTTTCTAGTCTTGGATCGGTAGGGGACCGCTTTGTACTTGGATCGACTGGTGGATCGAAGGGTGGAACTTCTTCGCCGTGAAAAGTCCAGACCAAATAGTCACTGACGAAGCCATGCATGATTAGGTGAGATCGCACCACGATGTCAGAGAACGCTTTCAGATTCTTGCATTTTGCGCAAGGACAGATAATCAGGCTCTGTTGAATTATCTCGCTGTGTCGTTTCGCTCGAGCAACAAACTTCTTCACCTCATCATAGTATTCGTCATCAACCCTCTTCATCTCATACATCCAGTGGGCTCGGTGCCTCTCCATCCTGATCCCTGCTCTTCCAAAAAGCTTAGTGCCATTACATAGTACTCAAACAAAAAAAAAAAAGAGAGAAGAAGTTCCACCATAGATCTAGATCTAGAGAAAGGCGTTTTTCTCTCTCTCCATGGATCTAGATCTAGAGAGGGGGATGAAAAAGTGGGAAAGAAAGATGAAAAGAGGCATTTACCAACCAATTAGTGTCTTCTCCTCCCCCAAATCAAAGCCAAAAGACCCAAATCAAAGTTTTTGTCAAAATTTGGGTCAAAACCTCCCCCCCCCACAAGTTGGAAGAGGAAGACCCGTGGAGAAGATGAAGGGGCGCGGCTGTGTAGTTTTATAGGGACGGAGCTTTTGCGTGGCGGGCGCCCTAATTTGCCCGCCACGCAAAGTCCCAAGCAGGCGTGGCGGGCGTCTGCAACGCGCCCGCCACGCAAATTATTTTTTACGTGGCGGGCGCGTTGTAGACGCCCGCCACGCATAATACAATCTTTTACGTGGCGGGCCCCGTTAAGGCGCCCGCCACACGAAAGATCGCCCCCTGCGCGCGCGGCTGGCCAATTCAATTCCGTGGCGGGCGAGATTTGTGCCCGCCACGGAAAAAGAAGAGGCGGCTGCTCGGAAAATCGAATTGGTACTAGTGAAGCCCGATCCCATCCAATGCCCACACCAACCCCTCGATCTAGTTATCTAATTGTCCAATTGAGTGAGAAATATGTATCTACACTACAGGAGCCCGCTTCTTCGCCGAGAGGAACCCCCGCTCGGCAAAGGCTGTAACCCGCTCGATGACAGATTCGCCGAGCGGAAGTGTACCATGCCGTCGAAGAGCCTACGGGAATTTTTGGTAGGCAATGACGATTCGCCGAGCACTGGGATACTTCCGCTCGGCGAAGTCTTCGCCGACGGCCGATTATCCTCTCGGCAAATAAAAGTAGCCGTTAACGGCGCAGTTACACGAAACGGCGGTTATAGCTTTTGCCGAGCACCCATAATGGCTCGGCAAAGAATAAGTTTATATATATAATATGCAACATTTTTTTTCGTCAATGGCCGACGGTGCGGAGGATGCCCCTCGGCAAAAATCTCTTGTTTGCCGACGGCCAAGGAGTTTCAACTCTCGGCAAAGCCCTGGTCTTTGCCGAGAGCTGGAGCCATTGCCCTCGGCAAACATGAAATCGTGGTGTTTTTGGCTTCATTTTTCCCGGCTTTGCCGACAGCCTTGTCTTTGCCGAGAGCTCGATCCATTGCCCTCGGCAAATCTGAGAACCCGCCGTTTTTGGTTTCAGTTTCCCAGGCTACGCGCCGGCGCGGTTGCAATTGCGCTCGACAAAGAAGGCTTTGCCGAGTGTTCCCCTCGGCGGCTTTGCCGAGTGTTCCCCTCGGCAAAGAGGTAGAAATTTGCTATTTTTTTTATTTTTGGTTTCCATCTTGACAAACAGAAGACATATATCACAAATACCACATATATCACATCCATTCCAACACAGAGGCCATATATCGCACACATTTTGACATCCATAACACATATATTGCATATGTCCATAAGTCCACACGTCCAAAAGTCTAACCACATGTCCACAAGTCCGTCCACAAATCCACAGGTCTAACCACAAGTCCACAAGTCTCAGAACAAGTCTCACGACATCATCCACTAAGTGAAAAACAAACCTACGGGGTGGGTCCGAGAGGTGGGAAAGGTGGGATCTGCGATTGCGGCGACGGGAAGACTTGCTCACCACCATCAGGGGGCTGATTCGAACGGCCGCTGATCCAGGCTGTGAGGCAAGATTGCAAGTGTTAGACTTGATTACTTGGTACATGAACACCACAAACGAAACCCTTTGCTATCATACTCACGGGGGAGGAGCTCGGTCGAGAAGTGTGGGCGGCCGGACCCGGGAGCGTAGGCTGGCGGGGTCCAAACCACCTCTCATCGCAAGGAACCTAGTAAGTTCCTCGAACTTGTCGACCATTGCCTTCTACGTGGCCTCCACCTCCTGACGGCGCCTCCTCTCCTCCGCTAGGCTGCTGGGCCTGCTCCTCACAAAGCCACCTTTCCTCTTCTATCTGAGCCTGCAACATTTAACTTCAGCATTTCAGTAATGCAAGCATAATAAAGCGTGTAAAGATCATTGTACGACGAGTAATGCAAACCTCAAGGGCGCCGACCCGTCCCATCGCCACGCTCGCCCGTTGCCGTATCGGCGGGTCAGTGTCCACCCTCCGTGCTCGGATGTCGGCTAGTCTGAGGCCTCTGCTATCGATGATGCCGTCGCCGATGCCCAACCTCCCATGCTTCTTGCCTCCAAAAGAGCCCATGACGATGTCTGTATCAATGTCATGAGCGCCCGGATCGTAATCTTCCCCATATTTCTGCCTGGCCGCCACCGTGTACTCAACGATCCGGGTGCCCACACTCTGGTTGCTGTACGCCTCGGGCGGGTCGTTCACGTTGTAGGAAATGTCAGACCTCGCCTTACCCTTGTGCGACATGTAGAAGGCCTGGAAGTCATTGCAGTCCTTGTTGGGATGTGCCTATAGCTGTAAGAAATAAAGGAAGAGGATTAGTGTGCTGGACCGATAAATCTTGGAGCCTCCGAAACAATAAAAGAAATCGCATACTGAAAGGTCCTAATGGCTAGAGGGGGGTGAATAGCCTATAAAAATTTCTACAACAACACTAAACCAACACCATTAGTAAATAAGATGGCATAGCATAATAAGCGGTGCTACAAACTATCTAGGCAAGCCACCTAGCAATTCTAGTAATTCTAATATCTCTAATCTCACACAAGAGCTAGGTTGCTATGTTACTCCTAGGTGATCAAGCAAAGCTAACTAATTTTACCACTAAGAGCTAAACTAGCTAAGCAAGCCAAACAAGCTAAAACAAGGTGAAGTAAGCTATGTAAAGCAAGGAGGTGCTAGAGTACAATACCACCGGAGTAGAGTAGAGGTAGTGGCCAATCACCGATGTCAATAGAAATCTCCAACGAGCACAAACACAATTGACACGATGATTTTTCTCCGAGGTTCACGTGCTTGCCGGCACGCTAGTCCCTGTTGTGGCGATACACCCACTTGATGATTCACAAGCTTAATGGCCGGTGCCAAATCCCTCGGAGGGAGCTCAATGAATCACTCACAAGAGGGGATCCACAAACCACGAGCAATCCACTAGTGACTCCTTTCGCGAATCTCCCGCAGGGTAAGGATCAACCCCTCACAAGTCCACCGGTGTGGCCTCGAACAATCACCAATCGAGCTCAACACCACCACGAACTCCAAGCTACTAGGGAACCAAGCAAATTCCCAAGAGAAACAAGAATCCCGTAGCTCCTCTGAAGAACAAGTGCCTCTAGATGCAATCAACAATGCAAATGCACTTGAATCTCACTCAATCTCACCAAGGATCGAAGTTAGGCAAAAGAGATGAGTGGAGGGGAGTTTTCTCAGCTCACAAGAGAGTTAGAAGGTTGAAATATGCAAGAGAGAGCTCAAAGTCCCGGCCACCACAAGTATAAATAGCCTCCAACCAGAAAGGAGCCGTTGGGGTTCAAAACCCAGCCTCTGCGTGCCAACCGGACGCTCCGGTCGAGGTGACCGGACGCTCCGGTCACGCGATGACGGACGCTCCGGTCTTCTTCGGTCACAAAACGACAAGAGCCTGGCCCCACACGCCGACAGCCCGAACCCAAAGATCCGGTCCACGAGTCCGGTCGCTGACCGGACGCACCGGTCGGCCAAAGTGCCGATTCCAGACCTTACTGGAAATGACCGGACCCTCCTCGACCGGACGCTCCGGTCAGAGGTCCAGCGTCCGGTCCAGCGTCCGATCGCGCTGTTCTCTGCGAGTTTCGTCGTTCGTTGTCGCCTTCTCTTCAACTTGCTTCCCAACAAGTATACCAACTTGAGCACGAGGGTTAGCAAGAATTCTCGAACAAATTGCATCCGGCGCAACAGAAAATATGCATCTAATTTTCTCAAAAGCGCCGAATCCCTGCAAACACCACCGCCTTTGCTTGTTCCAAGTTTTTCCACTTGTCCAAGGTTGTCAACACGTCGAAGATCAACTCCAGGAGTGCGTGTGTTAGCATTTTCGAAAGGTTTGACAAGTGCGAAGTTAGTGCTCTCGATTCTAAATGCATATGCAAGTCAACATGAATCTAGAGGCACTTCTAATGCGGATTAGCCGTGGATTCTCCTCTTGATAGTTGGCTATCTATCCTAAACGTGATCACACTCTCTATAGTGTCTTGATCACTGAAAACAAACCCTATCAAGATATACATTTGCCTTGATCTCCGGGTCCTTTCCTTTCCAACACGTGAGCTCGATGATCCACCATGTCCATCATCAATGTCCATGTCCATGATCATGTAGCTCCACGTCATCCATGCCATCATATCTCTTAAGCACACTTAGAGTAAAGGATTAGCAAACTAGGGTGTCATCAATTTCCAAAACCAAACATGAGATTTCACATACCCATAACTCTTTGTACTCTGCAAGGCTCCGGCTGCCTTGGTGGTGTGCTGGACTGGTCATCATCGAGCACCGCTCCCGTGCCTGCTGGTGCGTCCTTTGGTAGTCCTCCGTGAACCACTTGTCCACCTCCATCGCCCAGGCGTCAATATGGCCGTGGCTCCACCAGGGAATCATCTACACATCATGAATCATTTGACAGTTGAGAAGGTCAAACTAAACATACATACAAAAGAAAGCAATGTTAATGTTGTTCATGTACCTCTATAAACTGCTCACGGGTCAACATCTCCTTTCTTGTCTGTTCCTTGTCTATCCTCCTACCAAGCACCATCGCGTTGTATGTTATGATGGCCTGGTGCTTCACCTCGTGATGCATGTCGGTGATGCGCTTTTTGCAGGCTGCCTCAAGCGCCAGGTCGGCTTCAGCCTATTTGCCTTCCTCGCATTGAAAGTAGTCCTGCATACAAATATGAGGTCACATTCATTGTATCATCAAATAAATGTGATGTATTAACAAAGAATTTGTGCGAGGTTCACTTACCCAAAACTCATTCAGCACCCGCTCTGCCTTGCTGGTGTAGGCCGGGTCCTCTCCCTGGTAGTAGTGGCCCCACGTGTAGGCCGGCTCTCTCCGCCCATGGTACGTGACAATACCGGGGTAGTGCTGCCTGCACAAAAGCCCGATAATGCCCATGGGTTTGCATGAGGCACCGCCCGACACATGATCCAGTTCCTGCACAAGTAAGAGAAAATATTAGTTTCTCTCGACAATCAAATTAAAGTAAGACATGTAAGGTTAGTTACTTATAGGCGCCCTTGGGGCCGAATCACTAGGCGGTTGTGAGGGAGTGGAGGCGGAAGGAGTCATGAGGGGCCTCGCAAGTAGACCTTTGCCGCCTTTTCCGCCGCTGCCGCGGAACCCGCACCTGAGCCGCCCCCACCTGAGGCGTCCCCAGCAGACTCGTCCTCCCCGTCGTCGTCCTCGCCCTGGGGACGTGTGGTCCACGAGCAGCTCCTCATCATCCTCGTCCTCTGCAGTCCTTGGCATAGGCGGTACTCCTGGGCCTACGAGCACCGGTCCTCCGTGTCCTCTGGTCTGACCCCTCCCCATCCTCCTCTCCCTGTCCTTCCACGTAAAATTGGGACAAGGGCAGCTGACGCCGGTCCTCGTCCACCTCCGGTCGTCCTCCCCGTCGTCCTCCTCGATGTGTGCTCATCATCTTCCTTCAATCATCTGTAATCAAAATATAAACAAGACATAATTAGAATGATATGCTTAATAAACAAAGATTTATTACAAAAGACATAGTATTACATATTTTAGAAGTAATCGGGATCATCATTGGGATTATCTGGTACATCTATCCTCTCATCATCACTATCAAAGTTGTCCAAATAATCAAGACCATCCGGAGGAGGAATGTTGTCTTCATTGTCTGTGCCCAATCGATCAAGCATTTCTAAGTCCTTCAAATTTTGCACCTCTTCGCCGCCGCCGCCGCCGCCGCCGCCGTCGTTGTCATCATCAACCATTTCATTGTCTACTTCCATTCCTAGAAGTGCAGTTAGGTCTATCTCAAAACTCCCAGGTAGCCCCTCTTCTTGATAGAACTCTCCATCATATGTGTTTGGGTTGATCAAGTTATAATCTTCATCATTTGGGACAGGTAGTTTACCATGCGGCACTACCTTCTGCACAACCTCCAAACCCTTAAGATAATCTTGGCTTTGGCAGGCGTATGGCAGGTAATAAACCTGCAAGGCTTGTTGAGCCATAATGTAGGCATCGGCTCGTGGATACATAGAATCCGGTCGAACTTCGACTAGACCAATTGCCGGGGTACGTTTAGTACATTCAGGATTGAACCAATGACATTTGAATATCACAGGTTTAAGATGTGGGGCTCCATAAAATGAAAGCTCATATATTTCTTGGACTCTTCCATGATATTCAGTCCCATTATTGTCGACTGTAAGCACCCTGCTGTTTGTGGTGCTTTGATTGGGTCGACTCTATTCATAGCTTGTCGTGTGGAAACGATATCCATTCACATCATAACCGGTAAATGACCGGACCCTTACTTCGTAGCCATTTGCAACAGCAATCAACTCGCCACCGATGGAAGGATCGGTTTGGGCCTGCAAGTTCAAGGAGGATAGAGCGTTATAATATTGATTGAAACACACGACCAACTTCAAATGAACGAGCGCAATTGGACATTACCTTTCTTTTGAACCACGAAATGAAATCGGGCCTCTGTGGCCCCGCACCTCTTGAAAGAAGGGTATCAATTTCATGTGGCTCTGGAGCCCTCGATTCAGGCCAGGAATCACGAATGAAATGCTGTTTGTACGGATCCACCTCTGGTGAGTTGGTCAACACATATAGCATGATACCGTACCACTCTTCATTGCTCAACTTCTTAGTGGTAGATGCACTCGCGCTTCTGAATTGGCCTTGGAAAAGGCTGAGCTTCGATTGATTTTCACAAATATTGTAACGAGGGGTTTGATCATGCACACTAGGAAGGTTCTCGGTATAGTATTTTGCTATGAAGTTTGACACCTCCTCTACAACGGATGCCTCTACAACTGAAGGCTCGATCCTGGCTTTGTTTCTACATTTTTTGCATACATTCTTTAGAGTTCTCTCGATTGGGTAGCACCAATGGTACTGCACCGGCCCCCCATACGTACCTCTTACGGGAGGTGCAAAATCATATGCTGCATCGGCAAGAAGAATCTGGGTGGAAATATTTTCTCCAACTTATAGAGTAACACAGGTGCCACTTTTTCCAACTTTTTGCATACGGTCTAAGAGACCTACTTTGCACATAGCTGGCGAAAGAAATAGCTCAACTCTGATAGCACTAGCCATAGACTCTTAGGGATAAAGCCTCGAACCATTGCGGGAAGAAGCCGCTCAATCCATACGCGGTAGTCATGACTCTTCATCCCGTTGACTCGCAGAGTAGTTAAATTGACTCCCCTCTTGACATTATGTGCATACCCATCTGGAAACCTCAGTGCCTTCATCCATTTAAGTACTTCCTTCCTATGCTCGATGGCCAAGATGAAGTCGGCCTTAGGCCTTCTCCATCTCTTGCCGCCTGCGGGAGGCCTCATCTCTAGCTTTGGTCGCATAATGTTGCGATGTCCACTCTAGCCTTAGGGTTGTCCTTTGACTTATCAGTGTCCATGTGGGTGCCAAAAAGTGCCTCGGCAATATTCTTCTTAGTGTGCATATTGTCAATGCGATGTGGCACAAGAAGATCACCATGATAGGGGAGCCTCTCCAAGCCTGACTTATGAGTCCACATATGTTGCTGACCATATCCCACAAAACCACCACCTTGTTCATTGGCCACAAGAGAATCTAGCTGAGCACGAACCTCAGCACCAGTCTTCATCTGTGGTGGAGGTTCTGTCACTATGACCCCTTTTGTAAAGTTCTTCATGTCTTGTCTGAATGGATGGTCAAGAGGCAGAAACTGACGATGTTGATCGAATGACGAAAACTTACCACCCTTCTTCAACCAGATGAACCTCACACGTTCCTTACATATTGGGCATGGGAACTTTCCGTGAACACACCAGCCTGAGAACAACCCATACGCTAGGAAGTCATGAATTGAGTATTGGTACCAAATGTGCATTTTGAAGGTTGATTTTGTAGCTCGGTCGTACGTTGTTGACGGTAGTTATTGACCACTTTTATATATGTTTTTAAACCATCAAACAAGGTTCAATGCTAGATAAATACTGTTATTACTAATGAATTCCACGAGTTTTGGTGCATACAATTGTTTTGCGGGAAGAACTTCGAAAACCCCAAAAAGAGCTGAAAAGAGAGGAAATTAAGAAACGGAAGAAAAGGTCAAAATCCAGGGCATTGGAATAAATTCCAGGGGTACAAATGATAAGAGAATGAAGCTCGAAGAAGGCCGGAGGGCAGACCCCACAGGCAGGGGCCGGGCGGCATGCCCCCGGTGCCGCGACACACCCCACGGGATCCACGTGTCCAGCTTCTGGAACCTTCCTACAACCGACCTATGGAGTTGATCTAGTCCGTCCAATCAAGTCGGTTTGATCCAAGGGACGAGATTCATCCAAGGGGGCTATAAAAGAAGGGGCGGGCTACCCCCAAACCCTAATTCGAGAGAAAGAAGTCATTAGTCTTCGATTATTCAGGGTTTAGATACATTGTAAGAGTAGTACTAGGGTTTCCAGAGATTAGAAGATTAGAGAGCTCTAGTTCTTCAGAGATCAAGAGTAGTAGATTGTCTAATTGTTCGAAGGAGATTGTGAGCTCAGCTCAGGATTTTAGATCTATTATATTGGAGATATTCGGTAATAAATTTATCTTGAGTTCTCATTATGATTATGCTTTATTTTCTTATATTATTGATTGTTATGTTCTTAGTATATTCTAGTTTGATATTTGATATAGTTCTAGTTATTGATTATTATATGCTTGAGATCATGGACAACTTAGCCTTTATCTCGAGGGGGTTAAGTCATAAGTTATATGTAGGCATGGTGCTTAGATATAAGTTATTTGCGGATGACCTCTGTATGCTGAAGTTTGGGGTAGTTCGTAAGGGTGACAGCCTTATTGAGTCTTCTATAATCCCCCTTCATCATATGGTTAACGTTAGGATATGGTCGCGACGGAGGCTAGTTTTTCTCATTATAAATCCTCCTTAGTTGATATCCCTCTTGCTATATAATATGATTTGCTTGTTCTATACGTGAGAATATTTTACATGCTATGCTTTGACTTGATGATTGATAGTTACTTGAAGTCTATCTCGAATAACCATGATATCTATACTAATATTAGTGAGTCTCTATATCTTTCTATCTCAATGGAATACCCTAGGCATTGTTTTATCTTTAATTGTTGTTTTTATTTATCTTTTATTATTATCTTTACTTATTTATTATTTATCCATTTTATTCACCCCTGCTATAGTATTGGAATGATTGATTTTATGTGTATAAAATATAGAATTGCCATGAGTCATATGAATATTGCCTCACAGTCCTTCCTTTAGGAAAATATAAATTACGATACCTGGTTCATCCTAGGTGAAGTGCTACAATGGTATAAAGTTTATTTCTAGTTTATATCTGTGTGCTTGCGGATATAAAGATTTTTTTATATGTGACAACGTAAGTGTAGATTTATTTTATACCCAGTGTTTCTAGGCGTCGTTGAGGAGTTAGGTTTTACCTACCCTTAATTTGACGATGTTTAGTGTTAACACCAAAATTTGGTAGAGCCTGGATGACCGATGGGCCGGTATACGATGGTTCGGTAAGGGGTCATTCGGCTAGCAAAAGACAAGCAGCAACGCTGTGACATTCGGGAAGCTGATGTCATTCGGCTAGGGAGCCTGAGTCCGAGAAGGAGCTGAGCAAGAGATGGTTCGGCAAGCATGGAGCATCAAGAGGAATATCCGAAGACAAGGGCCCACGTCATGTACAAATCCACGACTCCGAGAAGACTTGGAGGACAATGTATCTTAGCTAGATATTTTCGTCATTATTATTCGTAATTAGTTAGGACTCGTCAAGCCCAGTGTATAAATATGAGACCCCCGACAACTGCGGTGGATTGCTGTTAGGACGAAGAGGGTTTAGAACGGTTAAGTCTGGCAAGCCGTATCATGCGGTGGATTAGCTTGTTGCAGTGTATCATGCGATGGATTGCTGTTAGGACTGATCGGGACGAATCTCTGGCTTTGTTTTAGATTAGGTTTGCATATGCACTTTACTGGTCTATGCATACGCGCTTCAACGAGTAATGAGTGTTTATAGATCTATTTAGATGTATGCATGCTTTAGCTTATCATGGTTAGATTGTATCATGCGGTGGATTGATCTAGTTGTGGTAAGTGGTTTATATCTGTAGCAAGTGGTATCATGCGGTGGATTAGCTTGCAAGGGTTTAAGCTTGACGGGTTTAGGAAGGCTAGACGTGCGGCAGACTAGTTGGATGGAACCTATGCATGTGTCATTTAGATTAGGTTTATATTTATGAGTTACCTGCTTTTTGTTCCATGTTGTCAATTAATTCGATCCATGCAATAGAGCTTTATGATGTCATATCATGATGATCGATTTTACTTGTTCAAACATGTTTTCATGATCATTCGGCAACCGTTGATACTTTACATCTTTATACATGCTTACCGAATGCATTCATTATCTGTTGACAGATAGCTCTCATAGCTATATGTCTTTACATCTGGCCTTAGAGCCATACATGCGGAACTGTCTTGGTCTCACCAGGCATGTTCCAGATCTCACGTTTACCTCCTTGTCAATTAACAGGTCAAATTGACTGGCACGCCATCGGATTCAAGACACTCGGGCAGAGTAAAGCCAGCTATTCCGGCTTGTCAGTGTGCGCGGCGCAAGGAGTAGGATTTTTGTGCCTACACACTTTTTGGCACGCCCGGTGGGACAATATGCCGGAAGAAGTCGACAAGAACAATGTCATTCAGCTCCAGATGGATGACCTTCCACCTGACCTGGAGCACACGGTGAGAGAGATGTGCTTAGCCTTCTCGCAAAAGTGCATGTCATGCTTCTCCAAGAACAAGAGCGGTACAATCATCCAGAAGACGGATCTTCCAAAGATATTGATGCCCGGTGATAAAGGATATGCTCAGCAAGTATCTGATGAAGAAGAGGGGGCAGGAAAGGAAGATGAGGAACCAAGTCCTGAAGAAATCCGTCGGATGGAGGAAATTGTCGCAGCTGCCGTTGGGAGTGCAATGACCAATCACAACACGGCGTTCTTCAACACTTTTCGCGACATCATGAAGGCTAGCTTTGGACCCGAGTTTGATCAACACTTTGAGGCTCGGCTTGGTGAGCTTTCAGGGCCAAGATACATACATACGCCTAAGCCACCACCCAAGAAAGGAGCTACAAATCAAGAATCTGGAGGAGAGAACAAGACACCAGAAAAACCAGAGGGATCCGGAGCCAGGACACATGGAGAAGTGGCGTTCGGTGCACCTAGGAATCCTCCAGCATACAACACATACTCAATAGCTCCAATGGCCAGTGGGTTGCAGAGAAATCCCTTTGGCCCTGGTTACACAGAGTTCGTTGACTACTCCACAATTCATGCTATGCCAAATCCTGGGTATAGGCCAGCTGGACAGTCAGGACAATCTCATGGATCGCAAAACTCTAATATGGATATACTCCTAGCGAGGATGGCCGATATGATGCAACACCAATTTGGGATTAAGCCCAAGAATCGGCCCTATGTGTATCAGTCGCCATATCCTGACTGGTACAACAGAGTGGCGCTTCCTTCAAGACTAAAGCCTCCAACCGATTTGACCAAGTTCTCTGGACAAGATGACACTTCTACTACCGAACACATCAGTCGATATTTGATTCAATTGGGAGAGCTTGCCAATGATGAAGCATGGAGGATTCGCTTCTTCCCATCATCCCTTACAGGGCCGACTTGATGGGGTTGACACAGAAGTACAATGAAACACCACAAGAGTTCTTGCGCAGGTTCAGAGAGACGAAGAATTCCTGCTACTCTTTGAACTTGCCAGACCATCAGTTGCCGGTTGTGGCCATTTGGGGCATGCACCCAGCCATCAGGGAAAAACTAGCCGGCATGGAGTTTGATGACCTTGGACTCTCAAGGCGTTTGTCACTCATGGCTAATCAATTCCAGAGCATCAAGAAGGACACCCGTTTTCAGAAAGGGGGCAACGTGTCTTATCAGGCATACCACCACTTCCTGGAAGATGGAGAAGATGAAGATGATGGCCAGGAGGACATAGCAGCTGCCGAATTCACTTGGGGCAAAGAGCCTGTCCAAGTTAACCAGCGCTGGATGAAGACACTCAAGGGGGCATATGACTTCGACGTCTCCAAGTCGGAAAAGCTCTTTGAGTTCTTGGTCAAGGAAGGACGCATCAAGCTACCGAGAATCATTCTATGAAGCGTCCGTGATTGGGTCAAGACGGCAAGTATTGTGGCTTCCATGATATGATCACTCACAACATTCTTGACCGCCGAATCTTCAAGCGGCAGATTCGAGAGGGCTATACAAAGAGGGTCTCCTCAAGTTTAACAACAAAGATGAAGGTGGATAAGGAGCCCTTCCCTGCAAATATGGTTGCTTTCGATTCGTGCATGGTTTCTGCCAGTGATCCTAAGGGCAAAAGCCCAATGAAAGTGCTGACTTCTGAAAGGGCAAAACAAAGCGGTTCAGTTGACCCTAGTCGGCAAGTGTCTAGTACAGAGCTCCAGCAGCATCGTATTCGGTTTCCAAATAGCCGAACGGAGAAAGGAGAAACCTCCAAATCAAGGGTGACATCTCGTATACTGCTGAACAAATGGCAAAGACAGCAAGAGAAGCAATATCGTAGAGATCAGCAGCTTGCAAGAGAGCAACAAAGATATGAAGAGGAGATGTACCACCGAGAACAGGAGGAGTACATGAAAGAGCAAGAGGAGTCTCATTGGGACTGTCCTTTCTTTAGGCATTGCTGGAACGAAGGCTTGAAGTTGCCTGCTAGGAACAATTGCCCTGAATGCAAAGAGCAATATCACGGTACAGACATTGTGCACGAGTCAACCGCCGTCCCATCCAAGAAAGACTGGGGGCACGCTTCCCAGAGGATGATCAGCGCTTAAAAAATAAAGGCAATACACCTCACGTCAGCAAAAGGATTGCAGATCAAGCATGGGCTGATGTAGAGGATTCTGATGATGACATGGACTCTCCTCAAGAGTATGTGTGGCAAAAGGGATAGTGGTGCCCTCCTGGTCTGAGGAAAAGCCAGAAGAGAAGAGTCCAATGTCTCAGAAACAAGGAGCTCAAGGAAGCAGCAGCCGAACGCAGATAGGTGTGGCGCCCAAAGAAAAAAACTCAGGAAGCCAGTCATTCGGCAGAAGAGTATTCGGCAAGTGGGCGTTCGGCAGATGTTAGCATGGTCTTCTACATCCCTATATTGTTTGCAGCCCCTACAGAGAAAGCCACTGATGATCCAGAGGAACAAGATGCCTATTCAGATGAAGAGGTCTATTCTGATTTTGACAACAAAGAGATGATTGATCTCCTAGGACAGTTGGCTTTATCAAGACAGGCTGTGTTCGACAGGCCTAGGAAGCACAATCATTTGAAGCCTCTTTACTTGAAGGGATATGTTAATGGAAAACCTTTGACTCATATGTTCGTCGATGGAGGAGCTGCAATCAATATTATGCCATATACGACTTTCAGAAAGCTGGGGATGACCAAGGAGGATTTACTCAAGACAGACATTGTGCTCAGGGACTTTGCTGGAAATCCTTCAGATACCCATGGAGCCGTTCACGTTGAGTTGATGATCGGCTCAAAAACTTTGATCACAACCTTCTTTGTGGTCGATAGTAAGGGGTCCTACAGCTTATTACTTGGAAGAGATTGGATCCATGCTAACTGTTGCGTTCCATCCACCATGCATCAAGTCCTCATCCAGTGGAACGGTGATGATGTCGAGATAGTGCAAGCCGACGATTCGGTAAGCATTGCCGCTACTGAGCCATCGTTCTGGGAATATGAAGGCGTGGAGTGTTTCTCAGGAAGAGAATGGGAAGAAGGTCCTGTCAGTACTCGCTACAAAGACCAACAGCAGATTGAAATTGTCAGCTCTCATAGTAATTTCTAAGGAAAGATTTCGTGTCGGCTTCTAGAGAATCAGTTATTGCCAATTGTGATTGGCCGACACGTGTGAGTTATGTTTTTGAGCAAAGAAGTTTGTTCTATTCATAAGAGATAGCCGATGTGTAAATCATCGCCTTTAGCAGAAAAAATACTCCACAAAATTGGGGAACAGCCGGCATAAATATTGTTATGTCGCCTTCAGTGCAAAAAATATAAAAGTACAACAGTATACAGACAGAAAAGGATCTTTATTCAAGAGCTTCAAAAGTCTGTTACAAAAGTGTTGCCGAATATATTACAAAGGATTTCTACTTGGAATATATCACAAGGAATTTCTACTTGGTCCTAATCCTAGATACTATTCGGCACCATTCTGGTCACGATTGCAATTCTTCACTTCTTCTTCATGGCATCCTTGATCTTATCAACGATCTCTTGGATGCGGGGCGCCGGTGGGTTCACTGGCATGTCGAGTGCTCGCACCAGACTTGACACTGCTTCACGAAGGCAGTGATGGCGCTCGGACAGCTCTAGAAGAATGAAAAAACAATCAGTTCACCCAAAGCGGCAATGCATGGATGGGTTTGGTTTGAAACTTACCACCGATGTGAACCTCCAAAGCCATACGGCGTTCACGCTCTGCAGCGGCATAAGGAGCTGTCATATCCAGATCTGCCTGAAGCTCCCTGCAGCGGCGTCTCTCTTCACGCAATTGCTTGCGAAGAGTCTCTGCATCCGCCGGTGAATCATCATCAGAAGAGTCTGACGAGATGGGGATTGGAATGCGCCGAGTGCCAAACAAGAAGTTTGGGTGCATTGGTGATCTAGAGGTAGAAGGATTAGAATGCATCGAGATAAGAGATGACTAGGTCTGCAAAGGGTCCAATCTTACCCGAGCGAAAAGGAGCGGTAGTGGAGGACCCTGAACTCGTCGATTCCTCAACGATCTCTTTTCCTTTTCCCTCCATTGGAGATTGCTGGTGTTGATGGAAGGTGCTCGATGAGAAAGGAAAGGGAGTGATGGACAAATTTGCAATGAAAATCTCGGTTGCGTTTGGACATATAAAACCAGGCATTTAATGGAAAGGAGGTTGATTGGCCAAGATATATTAAAATATTTTTTCAGAGGAATCCAGCTCTTTTCGTTTCACCTCCTCTCGGACTGACATTTTTACCCCTGGTTGGTTTATTGGGAGAAGAGAAAGCCAGGTCACATTTAATGATACAGTGAACAGTGTCCCCGAGTTTTCTGGAAACCGAATTTCTTATATTATTCAGAGGTTTGGTCAATAATGACGTCAGGCAAGGTTCGACTGCTTCGTTCAACAAGAGTTTCATCCATATTTACAGAGGGTCAATATACAAAGGCAGTCAAAATGAATAAAAGAAAATTTCATTGATAAAACAGGGTCATGGAATTTGGTTCCTCTCTGTTTCGAGCATATTTTGCTATCGTCAATATCACTACCTGCTGTTAATGCTTATCAGATTTAGGATTTTCTTCAGAGAAGGCAAAGAAGATTGACAGCAATTTTTATAAGATCTATTCGGTTGAGGGTCTGTTCGGTAGTAGTATTCGGCATGGTGATGATTCGGCATCAAGATGATCAAGTTCAGATTCATACATATAATTTGAAGACACACGATCATAAGAAGATAGAATTTAAAGAACTGATTCTTTATTAACAGAGGCGGGGAATACAGGTCCATTACATAATGACTAGTTTTTCCCTAATCTACAACCATGTTGTAGATGGTCTTCAGAAGCCCATAGGCTTGCTGAAGCCTCTGAATGCGGTCAGGGCCTGGAGGATCATCCCTGTCGAGCTCCCTGATCAGCCTGCCAGTGGCAACTTTCAGGCGATGGAGCTTTGTTGCCAAGCCTGAAACATGAAAAGGATTTGAGTGAGGAAGTTGTGTTCAGAATACAAGAAGAGAACGACAGGAAATGAAGGTGAAAACTTACCGTTGCTGTGACGCATCTGAGCATCATTCTCTCTGTCCAGGCGAGCCATGGCCTCCTCTGCATCCTCCAATATCTTGATCGTCACCTGGTGGTTTTCTCTCTCCTCCTTAAGAAGGGTCCGCGCCGCCGCCAGCTGACGACGGAGTTGGGCATTTTCCTCGTCGCTGAAGGTTTTAGGCGGAGAAATCAGGATTAGTAAGTACAAAATGAGATTGGATTGAGATATTCGGAGATGTACTTACCTTGTTGCAGGCCTCTTCGGAGGGCGTGGATCTGCCGAATCAGCCGGGCGCTTGTTGCTTGAGCCTACCATCTGGTGCTCTAGATCTTGGAAGAGAAGGAAGAAAAGTTGAAGGATAGAAGGGAAATCTGGATGGCTGCTCTCGGCTGAGGGAGTTTACCTATATTTATATACAGAAGAAAGGCCAAGAGGTGGATTCGGGATAGCTGTGAGAAAATAAAAGATCTATTCGGTACTTATCTTGAGAAGCGGAAGCGATCTGGCTTGCCGATTCACATTGGTGGAGGTTTTGGTGGCACGATTCCCAAGAAGAAGTTGAGGGGTTGAAACTGTGTTACAGGAAACTTCCAGAAAATGGGGCTCAGTAGTTTTAGCCCAGTTAAAAGCTTGGCCCGAATTTTAGCAGATCGTGGTCAATTTCAGAGCAAAAGGAATCTCTTTTACTCTAAAATTGAGGGGGCATATGTTAACACCAAAATTTGGTAGAGCCTGGATGACCGATGGGCCGATATACGATGGTTCAGTAAGGGGTCATTCGGCTAGCAAAAGACAAGTAGCAACGCTGTGACATTCGGGAAGCTGATGTCATTCGGCTAGGTAGCCTGAGTCCGAGAAGGAGCTTAGCAAGAGATGGTTCGGCAAGCATGGAGCATCAAGAGGAATATCCGAAGACAAGGGCCCACGTCATGTACAAATCCACGACACCGAGAAGACTTGGAGGACAATGTATCTTAGCTAGATATTTTCGTCATTATTATTCGTAATTAGTTAGGACTCGTCAAGCCCAGGGTATAAATATGAGACCCCCGGCAACTGTAAAACGATCTACCAAATCAAATACAACCAACCCGGCTCCGTGCCTTGGCTCCGGCCACCCTTCGAGTCTAGTCGTGTCGTCGATCTACTGCGAGAGGATTCATCGACCCGTCGACCTCCGTAAGTACCGGCAACCTTGCACCATGTCTAGTATCGTCAGGCGGATTTAGATTATTGCAAGAAGTCTTGTTCACGCTTAGTATCGTCAGGCGGATTTAAGCTATCAGGGGCAAGAGGGTTCTTTTGTCGATCATGAGCCATCCGGTGGGCTAAGATCTGGCTGAGAGCTAGTTATCGGCTTCATTAGGCTTGGCACCCTAATGAATTCATTAAGTTACCGAGTGGTGCATGATTCTTATTTGATTATCTATTTATTTATTTATGTTTGCACACACTCTTTGCCCAATCTAGATTGATATAGTTCGGCTTTATCTTCTGTTAGATCTAGATGTCATCAATACTTTCAATGTTTATCATTAAGCTTGTCATTAGATCTATCTGTGCTGTCATAGCCGAGCCTAGATCAATCTAGGTTGTCACGTGTTGCGGGTTCTTGCGCGTTTAGTCATGAGTCGTGCGGCAGGCTAAGGTTTTACGTGTGAGTTTCTTCTTCATGGACCCTGGATTCGGCAACCTTGCCGAACACAGTTATGTGTTTACTTGTATCTTTCATGTGTAAGTCTACCTATCGTTAGAGTCTAGTCTGGCAAGCCGTATCATGCGGTGGATTAGCTTGTTGCAGTGTATCATGCGGTGGATTGCTGTTAGGACGAAGAGGGTTTAGAACGGTTAAGTCTGGCAAGCCGTATCATGCGGTGGATTAGCTTGTTGCAGTGTATCATGCGGTGGATTGCTGTTAGGACTGATCGGGACGAATCTCTGGCTTTGCTTTAGATTAGGTTTGCATATGCACTTTACTGGTCTATGCATAC
This sequence comes from Hyparrhenia diplandra, assembly GCA_015847255.1. Taxonomy (NCBI): domain Eukaryota; kingdom Viridiplantae; phylum Streptophyta; class Magnoliopsida; order Poales; family Poaceae; genus Hyparrhenia; species Hyparrhenia diplandra. Next base: position 139,520 of record JADLZK010007042.1, on the reverse strand, counting down.
GCGCTTCAACGAGTAATGAGTGTGTATAGATCTATTTAGATGTATGCATGCTTTAGCTTATCATGGTTAGATTGTATCATGCGGTGGATTGATCTAGTTGTGGTAAGTGGTTTATATCTATAGCAAGTGGTATCATGCGGTGGATTAGCTTGCAAGGGTTTAAGCTTGACGGGTTTAGGAAGGCTAGACGTCGGCGGCGACTAGTTGGATGGAACCTATGCATGTGTCATTTAGATTAGGTTTATATTTATGAGTTACCGCTTTTTTGTTCCATGTTGTCAATTAATTCGATCCATGCAATAGAGCTTTATGATGTCACATCATGATGATCGATTTTACTTGTTCAAACATGTTTTCATGATCATTCGGCAAATCGTTGATACTTTACATCTTTATACATGCTTACCGAATGCATTCATTATCTGCTGACGAATATAGCTCTCATAGCTATATGTCTTTACATCCGGCCTTAGAGCCATACATGCGAAACCGTCTTGGTCTCACCAGGCATGTTCCAGATCTCACGTTTACCTCCTTGTCAATTAACAGTCAAATTGATCGGCACGCCATCGGATTCAAGACACTCGGGCAGTAAAGCCAGCCTATTCCGGCTTGTCGCTTGCGCGCGGTGCAAGGAGTAGGATTTTTGTGCCTACATTTAGAAATGCCAACATACGTCCATATGCCTTCATCCCATGCCTTGATCAATTCATCAATCAGTGGCTCTATGTACATGCCCATCTTATTCCCCCGGGTGTCCGTGAATTATGAGCGATAAGAATATGGTGTCCCGCTGAAAGGCGACACCGGGGGGGATTCAGGGGGATAACGAACACGGGCCAACATGTGTATGGGGCAGTACTCATTCCATACGGATTGAACCCATCTGTTGCGAATGCAACACGTACATTACGTGCCTCCGCTGCTTTCTCCTGATGTTTTCCATCAAAGTATTGCCATGCTTCACCATCTGATGGATGTACCATCTCATCAGGATTGTATCGTTTGCCCTTTTTGTGCCATGTCATCTGCTTCACAGATTCCTCGGTCATGTATAGCCGTTGGACCCTCGGTAAGAACGGAAGGTACCTGAGGATTTTTTGGGCGATGTCAAGCTGCTTCTTTTGACCATCTCCAGTTGTTACCTCTTTGTACCGAGAGGATTTACACTTCGGACAGTACTTTACATCTGCGTGTTCTTTCCAAAATAGGACACACCCATTCACGCAAGCATGTATCTGCTCATACGGCATCTTAAGTGCACTAAAGAGTTTCTGTGACTCATACATGCCCGTTGGCAGGCAGTGGCCCTTTGGAAGCAGGGTGCCAACCACGGACAACAACCTATCGAAGCCTGCTCGACTCATGTTTAACTCGGACTTCACCCCTAATAAGTGACCAATGCCGTCCAGTTGCGAAACCATGGTGTTCTCATGAAGGGGGTTTGGCGGCCGAGTCCATCATTTCATAGAACGCCTTTGCCTCCTTCTCCATCACCTCCTTATCACGGGCGTCATTAAAAAGTGCTTGGTGGGCATCTTCTAACATGTCTACAACCCCGGCATCACCATCACACGCCTCTAGGCATGGTCTCACCACCTCCTCTCTCATATGTTCTGCTTCACCATGGTAGATCCACAAGGTATAGCCCTCCAGAAGATGTCGGTTCATATCAGCTCGGCTAACTCTCCTCTTGTTGTCACATTTTTGGCAGGGACACCAAACTAGCAAATGACCGCGAGCACGACCATTGCCCCATACCATTTCCAAGAATTCATTGGTCTTGTCCATCCATTCCTTGTCGTGATCACGCTTACATCTTCGGCCGTTGTACATCCACTGACGGTCCTCCATCCTTTAGCAACCATGAATTCTAACCATGAATTCCATCTACATAGGGTTCCTACTATCTAATGGGTGAGGATAGGTCCTAATCCCACCAGCGGATGCGTAGATGGGTCAGTTTCCATGCTCCAGTCCGATCGAGACAGAATTTCGACAGCACCTCCCCGCTGTTCTCCTGATACATGTCCTGCAAGGGAGAGTGTGTATCCGGAGAACAAAAGCAAGGTGATGCCAAAACTCTGTCACTGACCGGAGCGGAACATGGAAACTAACCCATCTACGCATCTGCGGGCCGTCCAAAAAGCGTGGACAATCCGAAATAGATACGGTCGTTGATATGCAAAGAAATGCATACCTCTAGCCGTATCTCTTTCGGATGGGAGACGCCTAACTAGGTTACGCAATCTACGACCATGCGAGGGGTTATTCATACCTAGGGTGCCGGTGGCGAGCCAAAGCAGTGCAGGCAGACCCGCAAAGCCAAGGAAGAAGACAAGGGGCCGCCAAGATACTCCGGCTCGACTTGCTCTGACGGGCTCCTCTCTGGAAAAAAAACATAGGGCTTAGTTCAAAATTTTGGCAGAACCTCTCCTGCACGGTGAGGTTTCCAGACCTACAATAAAGCGTACGGCATGAAGGCCGACAACCATATATATGCATTCAAATCCACATATCGGCACGAAGGCCGACAACTAGGTATCCATATTTCGGCACGACGGCCGACAACCAAATATTCATACCTAAGGTGGCAGCTCGGGCGACGAACGTGTGTGTGGCAGCTCAGACGGCGAACGGGTGGGGCGGCGGATCATATCGACCTCTTCCTCCTCCTTTCCCTCTTCCTCTTCTTCCTCCCTCCTCCTTTCCCTTCTCCTTTCCCTCCTCTTCTTCCTCCTCCTTTCCCTCCTCCTCTTCCTCCCCTCCTCCTCCTCTCCTCCTCTTCTTCTCCTTCTCCTACTCCTTTCCTCCTCCTCCTCCTCTCCTCGGCCTCCTCCTTTCCTCCTCCTCTCCTCGGCCTCCTCCTTTCCACCTCTACGCTGGTGGGGAAGGCCGGCGAGCTGCAGAAGCCGGCAGCGTGCGGGGCGGCGCCGCGCCGCATGTGAAGATCTCTAGTTTGGTTTTGGATAATTGATGACACCTAGGGCTAATCTCTCTATGCTAAGTGGTTGATTAGTTGGAGATTGGTCAAGCCAAGTATGGTGCATGGTGGTCATGGTGGATGGATCGCGGTGATCCACAAGATGATCAAGTGCTCAACTTGGAGTGGTTCGAGGATCAAATGGGCTCAAGGCAAAGGTATAACCATAGGGCCATTTGATTTTGCACTCAAGACACCATAGTGGGTGTGAGTGATTTAGGATCGATAAGCCGTACTATAAAGAGGGGAAAACCGTCGTACATATCGATCCTCATGTGCCTCTAGGTTCAAAATCATTTGCATGCATTCTAACCTAGAGAGCTAACCAAGCCTTTGAAAATAATTGTGAAAATGCTAACACACGAGCACTTGGTGATGTACACGTGGTGATGTTAGCACACTTTGTGAAGGCGGTGGTGTTTGCAGGGTTGGTTTGGGTTTTGGGTTCCGCTCACCCTCCCCCCTCGCAAGCTCAGGGGGATTCGGTGCTTTTGTGGAGAAAACTTGCTAACCCTCGTGCTCAATTCGGTATACTTGTTGGGAAGCAAGTTGAAGAGAAGGCGACAAAGAACGGCGACTTCGCAGGAAACCGGCGACCGAACGCTGGACCGGACGCTGGCTACACCGACCGGAGCGTTCGGTCAGCGTGGGTCCGGTCGATTCCAGAAAGGTCTGGAATCCCGGTTTTGGTCGACCGGTGCGTCCGGTCAGTTTGACCGGACGCTGGCTCGGGCTCGACAGCGGTGGGCCCAGGACTTTTGTCGCACTTGACCGGAAGCTGGACCGGAGCGTCCGATCACCGTGGACCGGAGCGTCAGTCACCTCTGACCGGAGCGTCCGATCAGCTCGTAGAGACTGGGTTTTGGCCCCCAACTGTTCCTTTTCTTTGTGTGGCATATAAATACTTGGTGGTCGGCCCTTGGCTCTCTCTCTTCGACATTTTCACACATACTAACACTCTTTGAGCTGAGCAAACTCCCACCTCCTCTCATCTCTTGCTTGTGAGCTTCATTCTTGAGAGTTGAGGTGATTCGAGTGCATCTTGCTTTGATCTTTGCATCTAGAGGCACTTGGGGAGCATTGTGAGCCGGTGGTTTTCTTGTTGCTCTTGGAGAGCACCACTCCTAGCCGGCTTGGTGATTGGTGGAGGCGTTGGCAAGAGTTGGAGATTGTTCTTGGCCACCTCCGGTTGATTTGTGAGAGGTTTTGGTGCTACCTCGTCGGGATGACGAATTGCAACCGTAATACATTGCTCGTGTCTTGGGTACCTCTCATTTGCTTTGGGTGCAAGTAGCCTAAAGGGAATTGGCTAGGAGTGAGCTCCAACTTGCCCCACACGTGAGAAGGTCGGCACAACAGAGATGTAACTTGAGGGTGCTCAAGCGAACTTCGGGTTAAATCTTGTGTCTCTCCTTTGTGTAATTATTGTCTCCCGGTGATTGGCTTCATCTTGGTTATCTTGTTATATCATCCTCGGTGATTGGATTGACTAGCCTCGACAAGTTGGTATATCACTCCTAATCTCTTGCATTACTTTGTTTTATACCTTGTGGTTGTGTAGACTTGTTAGTTGCTTAGCTTACTTGTGTAGTTAGCTTGTTCACCTAGTTGTAGAAGTAGTGACCTAGCAACTTGAGTGAATTAGAGACAATAGCAACTAGAATTGTTGATAGGAGGCTTGCCGACAAGTAGAGCTAGAGCAAACGCTTTTACGCTTTGTTATCTACTAACAAGTTGTTCTAGTGTTCTTGTAGAAATTTTATTAGACTAATCACCCCCTCTAGCCATTTAGGACCTTTCAGCATGGCGGTCGGGCGCGCGGGGGGGGGGGGTGCGGCGGTCGGGTCGGCCGCGCACGTGGCTGGGGTGGGGCGGTGGGCGCGGGCGGCGTGGGGGGGCGGTGGGCGGGGGAGGGGCGCGGGGCGCAGCCGGGGTGGGACGCGGGCGGGGTGGCGCGGCGGCGGAGTGCGGGCGGGCGGCGATGGGTGGGCGAGGGAGGGCGGCGGCGCGAGTAGGGTGGGGCGGCGGCTGGCTGGCACGGGCGGGGTGGGGTGGCGGCGACGGCGGCGGCGCAGCAGTGGGCGCGGACGGCGGCGGCGGTGCATGCGTGTGTGGTGACTCGGTGAGTGAGTGAGTGAGTGAGTGAGTGAGTGAGTGAGTGAGTGAGTGAGTGAGTGAGTGAGTGGGGTTTAGGGTTTCCTTTATTTTTTACTTTTTTTTTAATCTTTGCCGAGCCGGGATCCGAGAACCCTCGGAAAAGAAACTCCTCTCGGCAAAGCCCACCGGCACCGGAAACACGCCACGTGTCCACGGCGTTGCCGAGCACCGTTGGCGACCGTCGGCGGCCAGGCCAGCCGAGCCAAGCTGTTTCGGCTCGGCAAAGAAGCTCTTCGCCGAGAGCCTGTAAACCCTCGGCAAATTTATTATTTTTTTTATTTTGGCTTTCTAAAATAAAAAAAAATAATAATAAATTTGCCGAGGGCCTTACAGGGATCTTGGCGAAGAGCTTTGTTGCCGAGAGCCGAAACAGCTGGCTCTTGGCGAAGCTTGGGCTTCGCCGACAGTCGCCCATGGCTCCTCGGCGAAGATGTCGACTCTCGGCAAAGGTTTGGACACGTGGCTATCCGCTAGGGCTGAGTACGATCCCCCAAAAAAAAGCTTCCCTTCGCCGAGCCTAAAAGTCGGCCTCGGCGAAGGGTATGACAAGTGGGGCCCATACAGATCGGTTTTCTGCGGGCAAAAAAAAAAACTCCTTTGCCGAGAGGTCCCTCGGGGAGCCCTCGGCAAAGTTGCCGCCTTTGCCGAGCGGAAAGAGCCCGCCTCTCGGCGACGGGATTGACAAGTGGGGCCCATACAGATCGATTTTCTGCGGGCTCAAAAAAAATTAAAAGTCCTTTGCCGAGAGGTCCCTCAGGGAGCCCTCGGCAAAGTTGCCACCTTTGACGAGCGGAAAGAGCCCGCCTCTCGGCGACGGATTGACAAGTGGGGCCCATACGGATCGGTTTTCTTCGGGCAAAAAAAATGTCCTTTGCTGAGAGGAAAACGTCCGCCTCTCGGCAAACTTTAGTTTCTTTTGCCGAGCGGAAAACGCCCCTCCTCTCGGCCAAGGAAGCGGGGTGGATGGCGTCGAGTAGCTCCACCTATGCCGAGACCTTTCGTCTCCGGGGGCTGGTTCACGTTTTTTTGCCTAGGGTTCCTCTTTGCCGAGAGCTCCTCTCGGCAAATATAGACTTTGCCTAGGGTTCTTCTTTGCTGAGAGGCGGGCTCTCGGCAAAGGTGCCTTCGCCGAGGGTTGATGTTTAGTGAGCACGGCCGTCGGCAAACTGCGTCTTCGCCGAGAGCTGGAAGTTTGGTTGCTCGGCAAAACACTGTACCGTCGGCGAAGGTCGGGTTTCCCGTAGTGCTAGTTGCAGGTCATGGCGAAACACGAATCATCACAGGAATAAAGCTAGCAGTCTTCCGGCACACATCCTCGTCCTTTCCTTTCTGCCAAAAAGGTATTTATTATTTACTAATAACTAGGTTTTCTTTGCCTGTTTTGCATATCCTGCCACTCACACGTGTCTTGCTTTGTTCAGGCCTCCTCAGATCAGTCATAGGGTGAATTCTTCAGGTTTGCACCTGCATCCCCGTAACATGCATTTGGCATGCAGTGGCAATTCCTGTCTTGTGAACATCATCCATTAAGCATATATAGTTCAATGATTCTTGTGCCTTGGTATAATTCATGATTCACTTGAAACTCATATGCCCTGCAGATGCTCCAAGTGCTTCAGCCTTTGAGGGTACGCTGTCAGCTTCAGGGCATTATATATGGACTGTGTCTTGAGCCATGTGTTACTACTGTTTTTATGTCTTCAGCCTTCAGGGCAGCACGTGTATATATATATGTCGGCCTCTGAAATAGCTCAATGTTGTTACTACTGTTTTTTTTTAGGGATGGCTGTATATATCTTGGACCTATATATGATTATCTAGTTATGCTGAGGAACTAATACTGCCATGTATGGTCTGGTATTGAAATACTAAAGACATGGTACGCCTTGTCCCGAAGGTCCAGAAGTTCTGATCAGCAAGCTTGTAATTTAAAGGACAAAAGGGGCCACACGTAGCTGAATTCGTGCTGCAGTGCTGCACATATAGCTTAATTATCGTACCTTTCTATCGATGCCATCAAATGCTTGATAAATAATAATCTCAAAAGAACAAAAAATCTAACTGTGCTTCATATACCGATATTGGCAGTCTACACTCCATCAGCAGTCCAGTATATTTGCAAACAACATTGTATTCTTCTCCGGCCCGAGTCACCTCTGGGATATATAACAGCTAGCGTTTATTAGAGCATCTCCAGCACTAGCCCCCAAATTAGGCCCCCCTATTTTCGATTTGGGTACCCACATCCATATTTGTTGGCCCAATAAATGTGTTCCACTCCAACAACACCACCCAAAGTCAGGCCCGCAAATCCATATTAGCAGACAATGACACGAGGGACCCACGCGTCATTGAGTCAAACATTTCTCCCCATCCTTCACATGCAAAACCCGTCGGCACGGCAGGGAGGCCGGAGGTGCCCGCGCGGCTTAGGGAGGCTCGGTCGGGCTGCTCGCATGCAGCAGAGGGCGACGACGGCCATGGTTGGGGCCGCTCCCGTGTGGCCACTCCTTCACACACAGATCTCGTCGGCGCTGAGGGAGGCGTGCCCGAGCGGTGGAGGGAGGCACGCCCGAGCTGCTCCTGCCGGCGGAGGGAGGCATGTTCGGGATGCTCCAACGCTGATGGCGGAGGGAGCCGCAGCCATGGCCGCGCCGCCGGTGTCGTTCCCGCGTGCTCGCCATGGCTCCCGTGCTAACGTGCTTGCCGCGGCCATGGCTCCCGTGCTCGTGTGCTTGCCGCGGCCATGGCTCCTGTGCTCGTGTGCTCCGTGCTTCCAGAGGGAGGTGCTCGCTAGAGGGGACGAGCTCGAGCCATGGCGGGCAGCACCATGTTCGGGACGAGCTCTCGTCGGGGCAGGGGGCTGCGTCAAGGAGAAGGACTCCGACGGCTTGCCGCCATGGAGCTGGGCGACGTGAGGGAGAGAGCCCCTGCCTAGCATTCGCGGAGGGAGGGAGCACGCGACACGAGGCAGGATGGGGGCCGGGGGGTGACCCAACAAATTTGTTGGCTCTGGGGTGGATTTTGTTGGCCCAATAAATTTTGGGTCTGTAGTAGGGCCCTGCTGGAGTTGGATTTTTGTCTTGAGACCCCATATTTAGCTATGAGGGCTCAAGTAGGGGCCCTGCTAGAGTTGCTCTTAGCAGTAAACCAACTTCGTGCTGAAGCTCTTCATTGTGTAAATAAAGCTGTCAGGACTCCATCAGCAGTCTCTTTAGGTCCTTCTAGCTGGGCAAATGCATGGTTATCCAGGTCTTTAACAAAGACCAACGCTAGTGACGCCCAACCAACTTTAGAAAAAGTGCTAGATCAGGAATTCATGGAATGCATGACGCTTTGGAAGAGACAAGTAATTAAAGGGTGCCAAGAAGCAAAGCATCAGCACCAATACGTTACTTCTTTAAATCTCAGGCGACAAGAAGCAACAGAGGAATAGGATATGCTTTTTTTTTTTTTTTTTTTTTTTTTTTTGACAATAAACGACTTTATTAATGGCAGCAACGTGCTGCTGAGACGGTAATACCGTTGAGGCTTACAGAATGTATAGCCTGATTCAGATTACATTATGGAGGTGAACGAACGAATTGAAAGCCGTACTTCGTTCATCCCTCTTGTTTGCTGCCGACCATACTCTTCTCTATAAATTTAACCAAACTTATAATTGTTTAGCCTAAGTTAAACTTAACGAATCAATTCGAGAACATCGTCATGTCGACAGTGGGGCAACTTCATTATATAAAATGTCTTCCCAAGTTCTAGTAGTGCTTTAGATCTGTACATTATATCAGGGTCGATGATGGACCCGATAAATTTGGCTAAATTCACGTACGTTGGGCTGACTTAGAAATCCTTTCTATATATTTTAAAACAAAAGAAGTATGTCCCATACATTTTATTCAACCATTGAGGTTCCGTTTGAGTTTAGCTCGGATCTGGGTTAGTACGCCATGATGGTGGCTCACACGATTATTTATACCATTCTAGTAACCAAGAATGCATCATAGGACCTGGAATCTTTATTTTTTTATAATACAAAAGAAAAAATTTAAAACATATGTAGAAGTTTCAATTTAACATGTAAAAGATTAAAACAGCTAAAAAGTTAAAATAAATCCAAAACCTTGATTCATGACACATGATTACAACATGAGGTAATTAACATAACTTCAAAGTACACCAATATGTTTCTAAATTGCCTGCTTCTACCACTATTCATAAATAAATGAAAAAGCAACTTGGTAAAATATACACATTGTGTGCCATCATGCAGAATAATTAATGGTAAAGGTGGATTTTGTTTAGAATGTGTCTAATTAATATTGTCAATAATGATGATTAGAGTCTTCCAAAATGATGACTGAAAATTTTTTCTGATTTCGTGAGAATTTCTAGGATTAACATGGACTCTAAATGGAGTTTTCAATTAGTTTAGCAAGGTAGTCCATGAAAACAATTACATAAGTTGTTACTTAAATTTATATATACATTTCGACCTCAAAATTGTAGCATCTAAATTGATCGTTTAATTGTAAGCACTTTATTTTTTACTAACAAATATTACTACATACATAATTCTTTGAAAGAGTAAAATCAACATTTTAAGTGCCATGGTTTGTTTTTGATATTGTAGTAATGAAGAGTTCAGCCTATGACCTTGCAACTATTTTAAAAAATTAAAAGGAGAGTTTTGGTTTAAAGCTGAAGTACCTTTATATCGATGTCATCAAACGCTTGATAAATAATCTCAAATGAAAACAAGGGAATCCTAATTGTGCTTTATTCACCAATTTGGCAGTCTACACCCCCATGAGCAGTCCATTTGCAAACTGGAGGGGCAAAGGCCCCTACAAGAAAGAATGCATAAAAAACTGAAACAAGTTTTACAGAAAGGAGAAGCCGGCCTGGGAGGAGAGGGCTGGCTTAAGAAACAAAGAAAGAGACAAAGAAAATAAAAAACAATCTAACAATTACAACAGATTTTGTGTCCATTGCTCAAAGTTAAGTGAAAGCCTCGGCTTAACTCTATGCATCAAAAGCATGAGTTCTTTGCAGAAGAAGCTTCTGGAGGTCCCCAGATTTGGACGAAATCCTTTGAAGATCAGATCATTTCTTGCCTTCCGGATTGTCCAACACATTAGAATCACGGCTATCATGAAGAATTGGGACTGTAACTTGTTTCTGAAATGGAAGTTTGTGTGCATGGGGATATATAGATTCAAGATGTTCTGTCAATGCTTGGCAAAACTGCATTGAAGAAATAGGTGCTTAATAATTTCTTCTACGATCTCATTGCAAAGCACACAGTTATATGACTCCAGAAACATATTCCTCCTTTTCAAAATATTCCTTGTGCTTAGTCCATCATCTTTGATCAACAGCTAGAAGAAGACCTTATGTTTAAGTTGGCAAAAGCAGTCTCACAGCCATTTGTAGATATCGTGCACTTGTGAATGACCAACCAGTTCTTTGCAGAGTCGCCTCTGGGATATATAGCGTTTATTAGCAGTAAACCAACTTTGTGTTGAAGCTCTTCAGGGCTTCCCCAATGCAGTGCTTTTACTAGTAGCCTCAAGGTCCATGTAGGATCGGATAAAAAAAGTAGGTGCTCTAGAGGTGTCATAGTTGTCTGCAGAAGCTACATATGCTTAAGGAGAGAGAAGGTGGTCCATGCTAAAAAAAGAAGAGGCGGAGGAAATAAAAGTGATACATGATGAAAGGAAATGGTCCCCTTAGAAACCACAAGTAGTAATAGTTTGCATTGTGTGAATAGTAGTTTCAACATTTCCTAGTCTATGTGGACCACTTTATTTGTACCGAAATCACTAAAAGTGTTAGCCTCCATTGCTCATGCCCTCACAAATAAAGCTGTCAGGAGTCGGTACGTATATGTCTCTCTTTTGGTACTGCTAGCTGGGCAATATGGTTGTCCCGGCCCGGTCTTTATCAAAGATCAATGCATGATGCTTTGGAAGAGACAAGTAAAGGGTGCCAAGAAGCAAAGCATAAGCACCGATCCATTACATCTTTAAATTTTAGGCGACAAGAAGCAAGGAATAGATTATGTGTACTGTAGTAACAAAGTATTGGGTCTATGACCTAGCAACTATGTTTCTATATAAAAAGGAGAGTTTTGATTTAAAGCTAAAGTTAGCAGTAGACTTAAAAGGTAAAGTAACCGGGACCAAAATGTAGAAGCTAAAATCTAGATGACTATGGATTTAGATAGATACTTAAATGTATAATGTAATTGATAATTAATCACAACATATAGAAGCTATAGAGTATTTATATATGTATAAATTGTGTTAGAAAATAAGCAGAGAGAGAGCGCGCGTGCAGAGTTAAGCATTTTTTAATTAGATGTAGGTACTACGTTCACCTATGATCTCGTAGGTTGCATTGGGTTGCTTGCATTGGCTTGTATCCAGTTTTGTATAGTACATTTTACCTATGTTTGGTTACACGCAGGCATACAGACTTGCATGGTGCTTAAAGTAAGTCCAATGTTGCATTAAGTAGTACACCCGATTTCGGTCGTATTAGAGCAAGTACTATAAGCTTACATCAGTTGGCGACTAGGTGTACACGTAGGAAAAAAACATTGCTGGTGGAGAGAGAGAGTAGAGAGAGAGAGTAAGGCAGGCGTCTCGCCAAACGCCGACGGAAAGCGAGCGATTCGCTCTGGATTGGCTCTGTCTTATTTGCTGCTTTGCCTGCGATTGGCTACTTGGACCACTAATGACATTAATTAAGGTGGAGCCCGCCACCACCAGCGTGGCAGCTTTAGGTGAGATGGAACGCGAGACGCCGGCTAGCTGCCGAAACTATTAATCTTGCTCTTAGGCAATGCAGGCTTGTGCAAACCAATGATGCGTACAACAATAAAATGTTCTCTGTTCCCCTGCTCTACAAAAATAGAGATGGCCATTCGTAACATAACAGCAACTCCAGGAGACTTTATATATTCTTCCTAACTATTAGGAATAGGGATTTTGGTTACCAAAAAAAAAAAAAAAAAAAAAAAACTCCAACCACTTCTTTAATTATTGGTTATCCTAGATTCTTTATTCCGGATTTTTCGCTAACTAAAGATAAAGAGTGAGGCTGACTCTTTAGAGTGCGCACAAGATATAGAAATGTTGTTAGGGAGTACAGAGATATAGAAAGCGATTTTACTCAAATGACTCTCCAAATGATGATTTATATAGTAAAATTTAGAAAGGCTCTTGAAGATACTCTAAGACAACCCATCAATGCATTACATTTTTTTTTTTAAGGAAAATACATTACATATTTAAGTATATGTTGTTTTGGATTACACCGCATAAGTTTAATACAGTATAAGACTAGTGCAAGCAACCAATCATACAGTATCTCGTAAATAACTAATTAACTATGATTCCTAGAATCAGTTTAATATAGTTTAAGACTAATGCAAGCAACCAACAATCATACAGTATATATCCCGTAAATAACTATGATTCCTACATATGATTCTAGGTAACTCAGAGTGCGGGTTGGTTGGACCACCCCTCGACTTATGCCAATAGTATATATATACGTAGTATAGGATGGGCGGGTAGCCGGGTACACTACGTACGTGACCTGTACTGAACCACCTCTCGATCCATTCCATCTGCTGCTCTCTCACTTGGCGTCAGCTACCGCATGCAGTGTATTTGTGGGAGAGACAAGAGAGAAACATGGGAGGCCTCACGAGTGCTGTGCACTGGTGGGAGGAGTGGCAGCTGCGCGTCCTCGTCCTCACCAGCATGGTCGTCCAAGTCCTTCTATTGTTCTTTTCCTCGTTGCGTAGGTTTGCTATTCCTAGATGGGTGAGATCCATAACATGGCTAGCATACCTTGGCGGTGATGCTGTGGCCATCTACGCCCTCGCCACACTCTTCAACCGCCACAAGGATCAAGGTGGTGGCGGAGGCAGCAACGTCAGCATGCTGGAGGTGATGTGGGCGCCTGTCCTCTTGCTTCACCTCGGTGGACAGGACAACATCACCGCCTATAACATTGAAGACAACGAGCTGTGGAGCCGACACGTGGTCACTGTGGTGTCTCAGGTCACCGTTGCCATCTACGTCTTCTGCAAGTCCTGGCCACCAGACGGCGACAAGAGGCTGTTGCTAGCAGGCATCCTGCTCTTCATCCCCGGAGTTCTCAAATGCTTCCTCAAGGCATGGGCTCTCAAGAGTGCGAGCATTTATAGCCTCGTCAGCTCATCAGCCGCTGCAACTGCAAGACAAAATGGAGAGGAAGACACGTATCCCCTGCAGGAATATGTGAAAAGAGCCAAGGAATTTCTGGACGATCAGGAGCACGGTGAGCCCTATATATAGCTATAGACATATACTCCCTTCCTCCCAAAAATAATACAATTACGGGATTCGTGCCAGTCAAACAAACTCTAGTTTGACCAAATTTATAGTGAATAGTATTAATATTTAGGTCTCTAAACAAGTTTATTATGATAATACATTCCGTGATTAATCTAATGATGTTTAATTTGTATTATAAATGTTAATACTTTTTTATATAATTTTGGTCAAAATTCAAATCAGTTGACTCCTCAAAATGTGAAAATTACATTTTTTTAGAGGGAGTACTATAAGCTAGTATTAATTAGTATATTTATTTAATTTGTTATCCGTATATATATACGTACTTCTTCATCTCCAAAAAATTACTACTATATAAAAACAATTGTCGTCGACTTATTTATATATAGTATTTATTGCTTGACTATTATTTCACCCCTTATTATTATATAATAATATAAGGCAACGAAAATGTCGTGGACGACGTGGCAACACCTGCGGCGGCTCCTGTAAAGAAGGACGATGGCTTCTGGGCACATTGCCATCGTGCATTATCAAGGGCCAAGAATTACTTCTCTATCGAAGAACTTCAAGAACAGAGAAAAGACTTTTCGAACAGTATCAACAGCTCGGTGAGGCCTCCCGCCCGGCTCCGATATGATCGATCCTAATATATATATAAAAGAGCTAGCTTTTATATAGGACAAATAGCTTTTATTATATAGATATATAGATATAGACGACACACACTTTTCTATAAATCTAATCAAACACACATAGATGAAACAAGTATGATATGTCGTTATTTAGTTAAATTCTCGTCTATATATTGGCTTAATAATAAGTAATATATTATCTTATATATATCTCTCTCTGTGTGTGTATATATATAGGCAAGCTTGTCGGGGACAAGGAGGATAAGGACCCTTCTCTTTTTTTGAGAATGGAAAAGGAAGGGCAAGGCTGCTACTGTGCACGGCTCTTTCAACTACATTGGCAACTATGGAAGGAACGTAGGGCAGCTAGGAAGCGGCTTCTTGCGCTGGGTGAGGCCTCGGATAAGCTATTTGTCGACCTTTCATCTCCATATCGTCTCCGGCTTAGAATCCTTAAGTATTTCTGGGGCATCAGCCAAGACACAGCATATGACCACGCGCAAGGAGGGCTCGTTGCCGCGTTCCTTCTTCTTTACACCAAACTAAAGACTGCAGGCTTTGTTACATATTCTTTGACGGCGTTGGGGCTGAATTTTTGTGACTTCCTGCAAATTTCTTGTCGCTGGTTGATACAGTATTCACGTGTGGTGCTACCGTGGGTATCCATCGTCCTCTTCCACGGGAGTCATCATAGCGAAGAAGCACGTAACTATATTATCGATGTCAAGATTACTTATGCCATATTCTGTTGTACTGCTATGCTGGAATTTTTTGCCGCCATGCCTATTGCTTTTTGGGATTTAGATGATGTTTATCTTTCCCAAGAAGGAGTGGTAAAGTGGCCACAGATGGTCTATCAATACAGCCTCATTGGATACTTTGCCTGCAACAAAAAGTACAGCAAGTGGATGTGCATTGCAAGTATTTTTGGATGCAAGGACTTTGTTGACCAAAGGATACTGCGCATGAAGCCGTGCTCCTCCTCTGACAGAATTACACAATTGGTTCTTGGATATCTGAAAGATGGGTGGAAGAAAGAAATACACGACGCTCCTAGCTACCGCAGGTTCAACGACCACAGCACACACTGGCCGGTGATTCTCGGATATTTGGAACAAGGTCATCATGTGGGCTTCAGCAGCAGCATGAGAAAGAGGGCATTTGATGAGAGTGTCCTCCTCTGGCACATCGCCACGGATTTCTGCTTCTTCTTGAGCCTGGCGGCTTCAGAGCATACATGTGGTGGCTTAGCTGACTCGGACTGTTCAGCCTGTAAAGTCGTCCAGTGCAATGAGATGTCCAACTACATGGTGTATCTCTTGTTTGTGAATCCTGAGATGTTGTTGCCTGGCACCAGGCGGAATCTCTTCATAGACGCCTATGATGGCCTCAACCACATCCTCAAGGACAAGGACATGGGCATTCCCATGGGCAGGAAGCCGCCAAATGTGAAAAAGCAAAAATGGGTTATGCTGCAGAGAGTAATCAATACCATGCAGAAGCGGGACAGATCAAAGAAAGCTTTTGAACCATGTCCTGGAGAGGAGCTGAAGAAAGTTTCTCCTCCAGAGGAACTCATCGACCAAGCTTGGGCTCTTGCCCAAAGGCTGTTGGACAATAAGGGCGATGAGAAGAAGATGTGGGAAGAGATCCAGCGTGTCTGGGTGGAGATGCTCTGCTTCTCCGCCAGCAGATGCAGGGGGTACCTCCACGCCAAGGCTTTAGGCAAAGGCGGCGAGTTCCTCTCCTACGTCTGGCTCACGCTCTTCCACATGGGGATGGAGACCTTCACTGACAAGCTGCACAGGGATACCTCCACCACCGCTCCGTCGACTTCTGAGATCTGCATCATCGACAACGCCTTCAGCACCGACGCTGGCGCCGCTCCATCCACTTCCGAGATTTGCATGGCCCAAGACGACATGGTCGACGTCTCCAAAACCGGCACTACTGCTCCTTCGACTTCCGAGATTTGCATCATCGACGTCTTCACCACCGACGCCAGCGCCGCTCCAACTTCCTGAGATTTGCATGGCCGAAGACGTAATGGTTTGACTCCTGGTCCTTCTTATTACTAGTAGTAATTTTATCTGCATGTCTGTTGTGGACGTGCTACTCTCTACTGTCCTTGCTCCTCATCTGTGTGGAACAAAAAGCTACGTTATGTTGCTTGTGTAATGTTGTTTTCCGAAGCTGTACTGTAATGTTTGAAATTTGAATAGTTTCCAACTTTCCAGTAGTGTTTTCCTTCATTTGATAATTACAACATCAGATGGCGTCTGGGAACACGTAAGTTGCGGTCGTAACATAGTATTATATATGTCCACTAGTACAGGTCACACGCCATAACACGCGTTTGTAGTGAAAGGGAAGATTTCGAGGGCAGAGAAAATGTGAATAATGTGCTGGATATATAGACTGCGATATGGGTAATAAGAGAGGCAGACATACGTCTGGGGCATGTATATTACATATGTTGTCAGAGCATGAAGAATGTCTTCGGATACAGGCATAGTATAGACTTACCATGGTACATAACAGTTCATATCGGAAGATATATATGGTCATATGGAGTCCAACAAAGAACCAAACCATTTAATAGTCAGGTAGATAGGTACGTAGTTGGGGGCATTACACAGCCATAGTAGACTAAGCATAATTGAAGCAACGACATAATAAGTAAGCACTGAGTCAAACAACGAAGTTTCTAAACAGGCTCATGTTTTTCCCTGGAGCCGTTGCTATGTACATAGGATTGAGATGGTGAGGCAATTACGGGTGCCTTTGTTGTGGTAAATATAACTTCGCTCATCTCGCAAAATGATGAAGCAGTCATCTTGTTCCATGTTGTCACCATCCCTGCAGCAAGGAAGGTAATCAATTAAGAAATAACAGGGAAGGAATTGCGTTACGGCACCCCTCCGTCTCCCTCCCTTTTTTTTTTTTTTTTTTTTTTTTTTTTTTTTTTTTTGCTGGTAGAACGTTGCTAAAGTCTTTTTTTTTTTTTTTTTGAAATTAGAACGTTGCTAAAGTCTTAGCATAACTATGAAGAAGGAAATGAGACAGTAATGTTTCCTATGGCTGCTTAGGTAACTGTTGTCTTGATGACAAAATGGCAACGTGTAAAGCACCAGAGGCTGAAGTTTGTATATTAAATTTCATTTATGAAGCCAATAATAATGGATATAATCTGAAATTAGAGGGGCTACTAACTTTGTTTGTCTGTCATACTCACTTTGAGTAATAGTTACCTAGAATTAATGTATGTTGTACCTCTCTGTCATGACGGGAGGAAGAGAGATTGTTTTAGTCTATACAGGGTTTGTTTAGAGTATAATAACAGGTACACATTTTGGAAAATCATGCTATAATATGTAACTAGCCGGAGCCCCCGCGCTTCGCGCGGGTAGATATAATAGATATAATAGTAACTGTTAAGGGAAACTACAAAGAAATGTATGGTTAGATTGTGAAATTCCCAAATTAGGATGCATGACACTATGGACTTAGCTTGCAGTAGAAAATGATCAGGTTACAGAAGCATAGTTTGATATACACGATAACTTGATCTGCAAACTGAAGTGGAATGGACATTTACCTGCTATGTACATTTGCCCAGGCATGAACTGTAGAATCTATAATAATGCAGCCATTTTTTCATATTAAAAATCTGAGGTGGTCATATAAATGTGCCGAGTAGCAACTCTATGTATGGGATACAATTCAATATAGAAATGCGTCAATACTTTTATTTATTAATCTTGCTTTCTTTGCGGGCTGACTCTAATAAACTGTGAGAGGGAACAGGGGGTAGTGGTTAGTGAGGCATAAACACAAATACCTAACGTGCAGGCAGGGCATGGTGGCTCACCTTGCGTCTTGGCCTAGAGGAAGCTGCTTGCCTGCTCTCCTTGATTGTTAAATTATGTTGTTCCAGATGCTCGATGAAACATTAGCTAGTAAAATTGAAAATAAACAACTCACCTCATCATTGATGCATTTCATCGAACAACACATGGTCCACGAGATCATGGACTCCACCAGGGGTCGGTCATCTCAAAAGTGAGTAGCGCCCAAGGGCCATGGCTCCTGGCCTCCTGCACCCTTGCCTCCATGCGGCCGCGCCTACAGCCTAGCCGGCGAACGCCCTGCCGACGGCCGTTTCGCGCCCACGCGGCCTGACCGCAGCCCGGCCCTGCCTTCCTGGTCTGTGGTGTGCTGTGTGCAGCTCGGCGCCTGGTTGCTGGCGCGCCGGCCTTGGCAGCGAGCGCCCAGGCGCCACCCCCGCAGGCCACAGCATCACAGCTGCTGCGCCACCATGCTGAGGCTGACTCGTGCCTGCGTCCCGTGCAGCCGCCGCACCCGGCACCTGAAGCTTGCTGTTTGGCCGCCGCGCCGCCCGCCGAATCGGGGAGGCGAGTTACTGGGCCAAAATGGGCTTTGTGCTCCTTTGAAGCCTAGTATCGCGAAGGAAATTTTCTCCTGGGAAGACGAGAGCCCACGAGTTAGCCCAGTAGCCATCCCGACTCCTCCCTCCCCAGTCCCCACCGCCCGCCGCCGCATCCCGTCGACCGCCGGCACCGCCCGCTTGCCTGTCCTGCCTGCTGTTCCAGCGCAAAGGGCTGCCTGCTGCTGCCTGCCGCTGTTGCCTGGACACCGAAGATGGACGGGGAGGAGAACGTCGGGCCGTTCCGCCGGACCAGCGCCCGCACGCGCCGCATGGCCACGCGCATGGCGTCGGCGCTCGCCAGCTCTGACAACTGCGCCCAGGTAACGACGAGATTAATTCAACTGACTGCTCCTGCGTTCCCGCTCTCTTCCTCCTATTCCAAGCTGTTTCCCTCCCGTGGCCGTTTGCCAATGAGGATGGAATATTTCTGTTTTTTAGAAGAATGATTGGCCATTTGGTCTCATTGAAAAGTACTATTTGGTAATACTAAGTATATGCTCTTTGAAACACTTTAGCAAAAGAGTTCAATCCTAGGTTTGCAATGCGTATTATGTGCCATGTGTATTACGGTGTCTGTGCCTTTCTCATGGCTCCTTAAGGATTTTGACTTTTTTTAGGTGTTATTAATTAATTTAGCTTCCATACACTACTCCACAAACGAGGTCTATCCTCGGATGCAAAATACACTAGGATTCTGAATCTCAACGAGAACCGGGGATAAAGCTTCATTTCTCCAGGTTCACGCCAACAACCGGGACTAAAGGTCCGTGGGCGACGCGCCCCAAGGCACTCAACCGGGACTAAAGGTCTCCGGTGGACTAAAGCCATTACTCCTGGTTATTAAGTAGAACTGGGAGTATTAGTTTCAGGTTTCTCCAGATTACATCTTACAACCGGGACTAAAAGTTTTCTTTTTTTTTACTGTGCGTACTAGCAACGTTCTTTTTCCACATAAGACCCCAGAGTTTCTCCTTCTTCCCACCTGCGTCCTTAGCATGACATGTAGGAAAGCGTATATAAGGAAATACATTTTCCCTTAATTACATATTTGCCATTCCGATTATAATGCTTATAACTATTGTGTTTTAAATCCGATTCGATTCGTTCTAGTTCTATTAGCTTCGTGTTTAACTCTAATACACGCTCGTGTCATTCTTTAAACTAATTATAAGTGTTAAAATTTGAGTTTGATTTAATAAATTTGTAATTAACTAATAATATTTGATCGCACGCGGCACGTAGAAAAATACAAGAAATTCAAAAATGGCTTAAAAACCTAGGTTTTTGCGTGGGGCCATATTTTGGGTGTAATTGACCACAAAAAAAAATTGAGAAAGTTTGGACATAAGCGGAGCAGACGTGCTTCACAGTGGTATACTCAACCTTTCACCGAACCCTATCCTTACACTTAGGTTTCTCATGGTTGTGTGGCCCGTTGTTGGCATTTGTTAAGTGCTAAAAGAATATGAAGGATTCTGCAAGCGCACAGAACACCTACCATTGTAGCTTTTCCCTAGGATGAGTATTCTAGAGTATCGTATCCACAGGGAAGCTTTGGCTAAAGAATTCTAATAAGTCACAATCATGTATCCACTAACTTAGCAAGCCACTAGACTATAGTGATCAAAGTTCCTGGGTAATTCTCTATTACTTAGGTTCTATGATAGCAATTACACTACTGCACTTTGGAGCAACAGTTCCTTTCCAACTCTCGAGAAAGACTGGGAAGAAGGTAGTTGGGAGAAGGCTGCCAAAAGCTCTACGAAAACACCAATCCGAACGTGGTGGACTACATAGGCCTTACAGAGCTGTCACCCCTGGGGCTACCACAACTATCCGTGGGATTGGGCGCAACCTCAGGTAACCTATAGTCTAGACACCATATCTATACTATAGATTACTACTCTAGCTACCATGAATAACTAGAGCACTCAATACGAGCGGAGATCCCATGCAATAACATAACAACTATACTTAACCAAATATATGAAAGTAATGGAAGTAAATAGAGAAGATAAATATATGAATCATAAGTCTTGTAGAGAAAATACAAAGACATACCATACTCTGAAGACATCTCCAGAACAAGAGCATAGCTCCTCTCTCCTTTACTCGTGATTAGATCTAAGTTAGATCTAATCTAGTTCTAATTATATGTCTAATCTACTTCTAATTATATTGCTAATCTTCTTCTAATCTACTTCTAATTCACTAATCCCAGAGAGAGGTTATCCTTACATTGGGACACCTCTACAACTGAGAGTTAATGAATAGAATGAGATAGAATGAATTAATAAAAATAATAATAATAATTCCATGGGCCTAGGGGTCTATATATAGGGGTCTTCTTATGTCCCTTCAGCTTCAGCAAGTAATGTGGTACTAATCCTTTCACCATATCTCATTATAATATAAATATGTCTTCATGGGCCAAATTCTGATTTAGGCCCAATTAATCCCGCAGGCCATATTCTAGAATCTTCCATTACTTGTAATATTAATATCTTCTTATTACGAGCTCCAAATATAGCAAATAATATATCCGTTTAGATCGTCTCGACGAGCTCTTTACAATGGTGCTATCTTGGAATATGTTTATAACATGTTTTATGCTTCATATGTCTTGCAAACTCTAGGCTTTTTCTGTTTAGTCCCTAAAAATATATAAATCACCAAAACTTGTGGAACTATGTTAGTCAAGCCCCTAGTTTATGTGATTATTCATTTTAAGCCCTTATTCCATGTTTAGTTGACTAGTAATATTATGCTATAACAGGTGTCAACAAGTTCCCCCAAGCTTACCCTTTGCTAGTCCCTAGCAAAGCCAAACTTAGCAATGGATCGGGAGTTGCTACAACGCTTTCACACCTCAAAAGTAGACATGCTTTCAAACAAAATTTCTCTCCGGATAAAGATAAACTTTTTTAAAAACTTTAACTTACTCAATTACCTCTTTCCTTTTGGGGCTTATATCTCTTTCTTTAATCTTGGGTAATTGAAAGATAGAACAGATCCAAGTCGAACACTATATCTCAAACTCTTTTGATCAACTGTCCTTACGAGTTTTTGCAAGTTTTCAAAATAAAACTCAAAGTTCCTCAGTATGACTCTCACTAATCTCTCATTTGTGGTATTTGTGGATCCTCTCTAAAGCAATAAGATAGTGTTGCCTTTCTCTCATGATATGTAATATTTTTTGGCTAAGGCAGTAGCACACTATGCCTTCTTCTCTCTCACCCTATATCTAAAGCTTTATATCTGGAGTTCATAGGTAGGAGAAAATAATTTATTTACTTACTAAGCATATATTGTAAATTCAAGCAATGGATCCAAAGTTACAAGTCACACTGATCAAGTGGTGCATGTGTATGGTGGATAGAATATACATGGTATGAAATAAAGTATGTAGTGAAGTGAATAGAATAGATGAGGGAAATCTTACTTTTGCTCCTTTTAGGAATCTTCTCTCTTTTTTTAATTTGGAAACTTTATAGAGAACCTGGGTTGTATCTTTTTTTTTTTTTTTTTTTTATTTTTTTAGAGAGGTGGGCTCTACTGGCCCTAGACTTTTGTCTTTTATTTCCTCTCTTTAAAGATGTGGGTTCTACTCACCCTCGGACACTTATCCATTTTTCATCTTTATTTTTAAAGATGTGGGCTCTACTCGCCCTCGAACACTTGTTCATTTTTCATCTCTTTTTAGGGAGGTAGGCTCTACTCGCCCGTAGGACTTTTGTCCATTTTTCATCTCCCTTTCTTTTTTTTCTTTTTTTTTTTTTTTTTTTTAATCTACAACCCAGATCTCTTTTGCAATAACTTTTTGAGAGGTAAATATAATGGAGCTTTTTGTAAGATATTGGCTAGCAATGAATGAGTGGATGAGTATAGTGAATATAATGAGTGTATATATGGTGGATGCGTACTTCCAGGATGAAAATAGCATATGTGAATTTAGTCAAGTGGAGTGGAGTGTAGTGGAATGAGTGGAGTGTACATGATCAGCATGACAAGTTTCTAAGGGTCGACAAAGATTGAACAAACTCAATGCAAAGCAAGCAGCCTATATATATGTCAAAAGGTTTTCCTAATCTAGGGAGCATGTATATATGGCTTGTGGTAGGAGGTTCAACACTCTTGTCACACAGGAACTTATCATGTGCACTTTAATTTTCAAAAGATAAATCTCCAGGAATCTAGTATCACTAGGAGTAAGATAAATAGTAGCTCAGACTCTCATATATCATATCCGTTAATTATCTAGACTTTAGAGCAAGCATTTGCTACCCACAGGTTTCAGGTTCAAAGCAAATCTCAAGTCAAAGCAGTTTCATTTAAAAGCTCGAGAGAAATTAAGCTTGAAAGGTAGGTACTTGAAAGGAATTACGACGGAGCAACTATTCATCATCTCCAAGGCTAGAGATTATCTTCTTCAGAGTTTATTTTATTACCACACTCTAATAAAAACTCTTTAGTAAAGACTGGATAGACTCTTTTTATTTGGTTTTCTTAGTTATGCATTTTTTTTTATATCTTTCTAATAAAGCAAACAAATTTAGCTAAAAATAAGATAAAGGCATACTTATTCGGATACATGGGGGTTGCACTCCCCAAGCCGGATGTTGACATAGTCTTCAATATTCTTGATGGTTGGAAGTAGAGATAGATAGTGATGGTGATTGATTGATCTTCTTTAATGCTAGACACCATATGTGTCATGTCTCTCTTCCTTAGGATCCTGCTGAACTCAAATAGACAACAAAACTAGTGGAACTTGATTAAGCGTTAGTGGTTAGCCACATTGCTTTTGTCTGCATGCTGAAATCTTTCAGCAGAAAGATTAAATATTTTTGAGGTTTTCTATGCAAAATAAAGAATGATGATGCATGCATATTTATTTTTATTTTTATGCCACCACAAGTAAATATCCTTGTGGGTTGTTACACACCACAAAATTACTCACATGGGGCTTAAAGCTTTTCATGTCTATGCAACAAACAAAAATTTATTTTTATTTTCTAATGCAAGGCTAGTGCTAAAATGTAAATATGCTAAAGGAAAATAATTATGCAATGCAAGGAAGTAAATATGGATAACTACCGATCTTACCTTTTCGGCGAGGGTTCAGTGTTTTAAATCCTCTGAACGAGACTTCTTACCTTGTTATTTCCTTGAGTGTATTATCTGATCTTGACGGTTATGCTCCTTGAGATGGTGAAGGATGGTATCACCCATGTTCTCTGCCTTATGAGTTGAAGTGAAACATTGATGTAGGCAGCGTCTTGTTTTGTGTGCACACTTGTAAGACATTCACTTGTTGAATTTTGGAGAAACCGATAGATTCCTCCATTTTTTTTTTTTTTTGCTCAAAGTGTGTCCTGCTTGTAAAGTCATGGTATAGATCAAGTGCATGGGCTCTGTTGGTGGGAAAACACCAACAGAACCAAAACTTCATTCATTCTTCTCTAACCATAGACACAACAAACAAGATAGAATTGATTCTTATATACTTTGTTTAAACCTAACTTGGGTGACAAGATCAAAGGATTGAGCATGATTGTTTGTGATTAAAACATTCGACAGATCAAATCAAGCTCGTTGACGCTTGGAAGGATTTTCTTATCTAACCATCACAGGCATGATTTTGATACTTCCAAAGCAAGGTAAACTATATTCTGGCTTACAAGATGAGGACTAAGAGATCATAAGAATGGTGATAGGAACAACTAAAGAAGCAAAACATGTTGAGCTAATATAGTTGGATCATGTAAGGTTAAAACTCTAACATGTTTTATTCTTTATTTATGAACAAGCCATACTTTAGATAAAGCTTAAGTAATGACAACTTACCTCAAGATGTTACCTTATTATTGGAGTGTGACAGCGTAACACCTTGTGGTGGCCCTTTTCTTCTATGGCCTCTTGTGTATCTTGTTCCACACTTGTCTCCTTTATTGCATCGTCCTTTCTTTCTTATTCTTTAAATTGCACTTGGACCTTTTTGCTCCTCTCATGATTTTATTCCTGTAATATTAGTTGACAATAGATACCCGAAGGAATATACAAGTAATTGTAAACAAGGGTAGAACTGTCATGGAGCTTAAGGTTGCTTTTATGCCAGAATAAGTTTTGATTGGATATTTTAATTAGCAAGTGCTCACTATTACTTTTTCTCTAGTGGGAAATTTTATTATCTTAAGTTTGATTTTTATGCATGACATCTATTAACCAATCAAACTTTAGAGAGATAAAGTAAGTGTGAGTAAAGGGATTGCAAACCAGCATGTTAGAGTGATGGGAGCTTGAGTAGAGGAAGAGTAATGTCGGATGATCTTTAGAGGAGTCAACCTTCCTCCCCCATGCTTGAGTCTTCCTGTCACTCAACACTTCAAGTGTGAATGCTGGACCGTCCCTAATCGTGTGTTGCAATCACCATGTCCTTAGACGTTGTTCATCCTTTGTCCCTACAAGGTTAGTGACCAAGAATACCAGAAGGGAACTTGTCCTAGGAACATGTTGTTGTTGTTTTCTTTTGCTTGAGCCTTCATGTGCTTAGAGAGATTTTTTTTTCTTTTAATAGAGAACATAAGACAAAGGTTGTATACAAATATGTGATTTATATTCACTTACCTGTCTTTGATGTTCTTTTGGTCTGTTGCCTTTGTCCATTCACTTCTCGAGTGAGAGTTTCTTCTAGATCATGTTGTATGACACTCTTCTTGATTGAATAAACATAGCACAGATTCTTTTTCTGCAAAATATTAGTGGACACATACCCGAGGGAATATACAACATGGTTGAAGCAGGGGTTATTGTCCAAGGTTTAAATGATTTCATCTATGCTAATAAGAAAGTGGTTCTTTGATTACCTTAGCACAGATTTTATTTATTCATGTCTCAAAACACTTTTCTCTCTTTTTTTTTTTTCATGGCTGCACTCGTATGCGGATCAAGGCAAAGGTAACTTGTAGCAAAAGAGAGCGCGAATGATTTGATACTTACAATTCTTCCATCAATGATGAATGAGCCGTGTCTTTTGCACAAGGTTGGAGTTCATCAGATGCCTTGCTTTATCTCTGATATGAGTTCATCTCTTGACTTACCCCAATTGGATTTGAGAATTCTCTACATGGGTTAGTCCAACAGAATATCCAATGTCTACGCAAGCAATTCTTAGTTCAATAACCAAACTAGACTCCATGTCTAATTCAATTAAGGAAGGCTATTTAACCTAAGCACCATGCTTAATTTAAAAACCTTTAGAAGCATCCTAGAAACACTTCCAAACCAAGCATACTATAGCAAACAAGGGTAACATGAAAGCACTATAGAGATTTATTCAAATAGAGATGAAAGAGCATGATCATGGTGAGAGTTTTTTTTTAGATGCAAACATGGATGGATGCAAGGAACTAAACATGCAATGGATCTACTAAGCAAAAAACATAAACTAAATGGAGTGAATGCATGGATCGATCAAATAAACATGCAATGCAATGCAAGAAATTAAATGATAACTACTCAATCAATTTATAGTCCATGAGCTAGACTTTCTCACCTTTTAATCATACTTACCATGATGTGTGTTGACACATGTTAACGTATACTTTTAATTGTCAACTAAACATGGAAAAGGACTAAGATATAATTAGATAACCTTATTAGGGGTTTATACTAATGATTTCCATGAGTTTTGGTAAAGTTGTGATTTGCAGGGACTTAACAGGAAAACGGTAGAATTCGTAACGCAATCCAACTCCGAAACAAGTCTAGAAGGCTCCGGATTACACCCGACGTGAACGAAACTTAACACCCAAGAAAACATCATCTAGAAGACTCCAGAAGCCACGACGCACCGCGGGACCCAGGGTGGGACACCCTCTGGGCCGATCGGCCCAATAATCGGAAGCGATCGGCCTGCCCCCCCGCGCCAAGCAAGCCCCGCTTCCAGAAGCTTCCTCCACCGCCTCTAAGACGCAATCTAAACCGGTCGTATAATGTCGGTTTGATCCAATGGTCATCGTTCATTGTCAAGGCCCATGAAGATTAGTACCATATTGCTTGCTGAAGCTGAAGAGACATAAGAAGACCCATATATAAGCAAGCCCCCAGGCCCCTGGCTTCAATCATCTCAGGGCATCTGATACATATCTCATCAGATGGAGGCACGACGCCTGGAGAATTAGATTAGACAGCTACAATGTAATAGAATAGATCTAGTAGAGAGTTAGGGAGAGCGGAACTGCATTCCGGTTCTGGAGAAGTCTTCGCCGTTACGGTATATCTTTGTATCTCAACTCTATTAGACTTTATGCCATAATTAGATCTATCTTTTCTAGTACTTTTATGCCTTTCATGTTATTGATTAGAATATAGTTGTTATATAATTGCATAGGATCTTCGCTCGTATTGAGTGCTCTGGTTATTCATGATGATTAGAGTAGTAATTAATAGTGTGGACATGGTGTCTAGACTAGAGGTTACCTTAGATTGCACCCAGGTCCACGGATAGTTGTGGTAGCCCTAGGTGGTGACAGCCCTAACGGCCGACGTATTCCACCACGTTCGGATTGGTAGTGTAGGACCGTAGTCGGAGCTTCCTAGCCCCCTTCTCATCCCTTTCCGTGGCTAGTGTTCTGATGTCCCGAAGTGTTCTTTTATGATCGCTATACCTTTTCATGCCTTAGTTACTCAAGAACCAAAGTACTAGAGAAGTATTCAGGAACCTAGATCTCTCCCGTTGTCCTCTCGACCTAGCTATCTATTCTATATTATAATATTCCCCTGGTTAAGTGCTATTAATTATCATTCATATCATATACATTATTTACCCCCTCACTTTAGTTTAGTTGGTATATTAAGTTAGTAGATACATGATTTTGATTTATCATAGTCTTTACCCTTGCTTCCCCGTGGAAAATATAAATAACGATACTGAATACTCCGGGTAAAAGCTACAATGGTATATATATTCGTATTAACTTGCGGAACCCTTTATTTTCTTTTTGCACTTAATAAATACCAACAATGTGTAACTTCTATGTACGTCACTTGAGATGTGTTCATTGAATTCTTGTGACGGCGACTTCTTCTTCAATATATACATGGTTAGAATAATATATATATAAATGCGTACCTTGAGATAGCAGGGTTCCAATGGTGATGAATCTTGACTGATCAGGCACCCTGGGTTCTTCAATCTTCTTCTTTTCTCGTGGAATCTTGTCGGAAGGTCGCAACGACATCTTTTGTCCTGTCTATTCCACAACTCAACAGAACAAGGGTAATCCTACTAAAGCTAGTGATATACTAAATTAGCAGACATCAAGATCATTATTAAAATCTTAAGGCCAATTGCTTCCCCGGCAACGACGCCAAAAAGCTTGTTGGCATTTGTTAAGTGCTAAAAGAATATGAAGGATTACGCAAAGCGCCTGTAACACCTACCATTGTAGCTTTTTCCTAGGATGAGTATTCTAGAGTATCGTATCCACAGGGAAGCTTTGGCTAAAGAATTCTAATAAGTCACAATCATGTATCCACTAACTTAGCAAGCCACTAGACTATAGTGAGGGGGTAAATGGTCAAAGGTAAGTAAATAACAAAGCATAACCTACCTAAGATTATAAAAGAAAACTAAACTAATCAAGAGGTCAAAGGGAGAGATCAAAGTTCCTAGGTAATTCTCTATTACTTAGGTTCTATGATAGCAATTACACTACTGCACTTTGGAGCAACAGTTCCTTTCCAACTCTCGAGAAAGACTGGGAAGAAGGTAGTTAGGAGAAGGCTGCCAAAAGCTCTACGAAAACACCAATCCGAACGTGGTGGACTACCGCAGGGCCTTACAGAGTTTGTCACCCACCCCGGGCTACGACAACTATCCGTGGGATTGGGCGCAACCTCGGGTAACCTATAGTCTAGACACCATATCTATACTATAGATTACTACTCTAGCTACCATGAATAACTAGAGCACTCAATACGGCGGAGATCCCATGCAATAACATAACAACTATACTTAACCAAATATATGAAAGTAATGGAAGTAAATAGAGAAGATAAATATATGAATCATAAGTCTTGTAGAGAAAATACAAAGACATACCATACTCAAAGACATCTCGGAACAAGAGCATAGCTCCTCTCTCCTTTACTCGTGATTAGATCTAAGTTAGATCTAATCTAGTTCTAATTATATGTCTAATCTACTTCTAATTATATTGCTAATCTTCTTCTAATCTACTTCTAATTCACTAATCCCGGAGAGAGGTTATCCTTACATTGGGACACCTCTACAACCGAGAGTTAATGAATAGAATGAGATAGAATGAATTAATAAAAATAATAATAATAATTCCATAGGCCTAGGGGTCTATATATATAGGGGTCTTCTTATGTCCTTTCGGCCCGAAAAAAGCAATGTGGTACTAATCCTTTCACCATATCTCATTATAATATAAATATGTCTTCATGGGCCAAATTAGAGATTTAGACCCAATTAATCCCGCAGGCCATATTCTAGAATCTTTCATTACTTGTAATATTAATATCTTCTTATTACGAGCTCCAAATATAGCAAATAATATATCCGTTTTCGATCGTCTCGACGAGCTGAGCTCTTTACAATGGTGCTATCTTAGAATATGTTTGTAACATGTTTTATGCTTCATATGTCTTGCAAACTCTAGGCTTTTCTGTTTTAGTCCCTAAAAATATATAAATCACCAAAACTTGTGGAACTATGTTAGTCAAGCCCCTAGTTTATGTGATTATTCATTTTAAGCCCTTATTCCATGTTTAGTTGACTAGTAATATTATGCTATAACAGGTGTCAACACTTTCGCTTTGCGGTGTGCTATCGGCCTCAAACTTTTTTCGAGGCGTCTACATGGCATGTGTGAAGGCACCGCCAAGTTTGAGAATTTTCTCGAATTGTTTGGTACTTTTCTCTAATTATTTTAATTACCGCGCGACTTCTCCCGTAATTGTATGTTGAACTACGACCCACCCCGAAAAGACCTGAAACGGTGCCAAACTTTGCCGCAAGGTCTCTTGTGCTCTAGGAGGCAAAACTTGTGGAGGCCTGTGCGGAATTATTTTGTTTTCAAAGTGTAACTCACCATATTTTTTGTCGCACGCGGACGTAGAAAAATACATAATTCAAAAAATGGCTTAAAAAACCTAGGATTTTGTGTGGGGCCATATTTTGTGTGTAATTGACCACAAAAAAAGTTTGAGGAAGTTTGGACATAGGCGGAGCAGACGTGCTTCACAGTGGTATACTCAACCTTTCACCGAACCCTATCCTTACACTTAGGTTTCTCATAGTTATGTGGCCCGTGCGCTTTGCAAAGGTGCTATCGTCCTCAAACTTTTTCTGAGGCATCTACATGGCATGTGTGAAGGCACCGCCAAGTTTGAGAATTTTCTCTAATTGTTTGGTACTTTTCTCTAATTATTTTAATTACCGCGCGACTTCTCCCTGGTTGTACGTTGAACTGCGACCACCCCGAAAAAGACCGAAACGGTGCCAAAACTTTGCCGCAAAGGTCTCTTGTGCCCTAGGAGGCAAAACTTGTGGAGGCCAGTCTTGAATTATTTTGTTTTCAAAGTGTAATTCACCATATTTGGTCGCACGCGCGTACGTAGAAAAATACTGAAAATCCAAAAATAGCTAAGAAAACCTAGGATTTTGCATGGGGCCATATTTTGGGTGTAAATGACCACAAAAAAAAATTGAGGAAGTTTGGAGTTAGGCGGAGCGGACGTGCTTCACAAAGGGTATACTCAACCTTTCACGAACCCTATCCTTACACTTAGGTTTCTCATCGTTGTGTGGCCCGTGCGCTTTGCGGTGAGCTATCGGCCTCAAATTTTTTCGAGGCGTCTACATGGCATGTGTGAAGGCACCGCCAAGTTTGAGAATTTTCTATAATTGTTTGGTACTTTTCACTAATTATTTTAATTACCGCGCAAAGTGAATATCTATTGTCTCGTATTTAGATCATGGATGATGAAGAACCGAAAGATCAACGTTAAAAAGATGTGAAAATATATTTCCTGCAGAAAACAAATAACTTTAATAATTTGGAATAAATACAATTTTTTTTTGCATTAACGAAATTGTGATTATGCATTTGTATTATGTTCAAGTATCTATATAAAAAAAAAACATGAAACTATAAAATACATATTTTTCATTAGTGCATTAAAGGAAAACAAAATGTAACATACATTTTTAAAAATTTTTGCCCATTTACTAATTTCTTTACAAGAATTAACAAAGGTTTACTATATATATAAATAGAATGTATAAAGAAAAAAGTTAAAATGGGCTAGGGGCGTGGTGGGAAATAAAATTCATTACCTTTAGTCCCGGTTGTCCTTGAGGCCCGGGACTAAAGGCCCAAAATTTTCACTGTGCCGCCCAGGCCCGCGCCAAAATTACCTTTAGTCCCGGTTGTCCTTGAGGCCCGGGACTAAAGGCCCAAAAATTTCACTTTGCCGTGCCCCAGGCCCGCGCCAAAATTTCCAACCTTTAACCCCGGTTGTAGCTACAACCGGGAGAAAGGGGATGTTTCTCCCGGTGATAGCCTAGAACCGGGACAAAGGGTGGGGGGGTGTATATGAAGAGCCCCGATCCGGATCTTCTTCTCCACCGCGCCGCATCGAAGTTCTCATCCCCATCGCCGCTGCGTCGCTTGAGCTCGTCCCCCTGCGTCCTCGGCCGCCCGCCTCGTCCCGCCGGCGAGCCATGAAATGTTGCCTAAAGCTTTCGCTTGGGGTATATGATATTTATAGATAGGCATGGAATCCATAATGAAAAAGAAAAGAAAAGAATAGAAGAGATAAAAAGATAAAAGAATAAAAGAATATGATACAAGGATAAGGTAGATTCGAAGTCAACTCAGCAACCGTTTCCCCGGCAACGGCGCCAGAAATGCTTGTTGGTATTTACTAAGCCTACAGAAATATTTATAATTTATATAATCCGCAAGCGGACGGATACCGGTGAGCACTTCACCCGGGAGAGGGTTTCATATCGAATCCACAGGGAAACGGATGAGGGAGACTACGATCTAATCTTAACCCGGAGTAGCACAAGACTTAAGAAGGTTGAGAGTGTAGAGAGGATTACTAAGATATCTAATTCTTATCTCGGTAAGCCATATTTATAGTATTCTTATGGGGACGTACTCAAAGGAAAGCGAGGGGCCTAAAACGCGTGCAATCCTCCAAAGAACAAGGTCCTACTTGGCCTATCCTACGGGATGTGGTCAATGGTACTTTATCACTACCACGAATATAATTACCACGCTCCGGAAGGTAGGGTGCATCTAACGAGATACCCGAGTCCAAACACCACGTTTGCACTGTGAATATTACTCTAATCTAGGTACCAGATTAAAGTACTCAAAAGAGACTCATAGACCAATAAGAATAATTATAAACAATATTACTTACTAAAAGAAGAAGTAGATTACCGAGAGTAACTCCAAGTGTAGATTAACTTCCACCGAGGTACAAGTATATATGGAGATAGCACCGACACAGGCGGTAAGCACTTCCTCCCATCCCTTCCCTCTCTCTATCTCTCTTGTTCTAAAGATTAGATCTATCTTGATCTAATCCTCTCTTGCATACTAACTCTTCTAGTTCTAGTTCTAGTCTAGACCTAGAGGGAGACTCAGGGTCTCAGCCTGTTGATAATGAATGATAATGAATTAGGGTTTCACCCTGGGGTCAGGGGGTCTTCTTATATAGGCCTTGGCGATGAACGATGACCATTGGATCAAACCGACCTTCAATAACGGTGTAGATACAACCTCAAGGTCGGTGGTAAACCGACATAGAAAGATGAGGCCGAGGGGTGTCCCCACCTGGCGGCCGGCCTAAATGGCTCTGGCGGCCGCCAGGGGAAGTGATCACCTCGTGATCATCCTTCTCCTGGTGTCTTCTGGTATCTTCTAGAGTGTTTTAGTCCACATTTTAGGTCGAGTTACTTCACGGTTAAGTCTTGTCATCGTATGGGATGTAAACTCTTAGGTTTCTCATCGTTCTTCTCTGCTTTTATCTGTTAAGTCCCTGCAAAGTCATAAATCACCAAAACTCGTGGAATTATGTTAGTTAGACCCCTAGACTTATGTTGATATTCATTTTAAGCCCTTATTCATGTTTAGTTGACTAGTAAAATTATGCTATAACAGGTGTCAACAAGCTCCCCCAAGCTTACCGTTTGCTAGTCCCTAGCAAAGCCAAACTTAGCAATGGATCAGGAGTTGCTACAACGCTTTCACGCCTCCAAAGTACACATGCTTCCAAACAAAATTTCTCTCCAGATAAGAATAAACTGTTCAACCTTCAACTTACCCATATTACCTTTAACCATGGAGCTTATAGCCTTTTCTTGGGATCTTGGGTAATTGAAAGATAGAAGAATCAAGTCAAGCACCATATCTCAGACTCTTTGTTCAACTGTCCTTCTGGAGTTTTTGCAAGTTTTCAAAATAAAACTCAAAGTTCCTGGTATGACTCTCTCAAGTCTCTCATTTGTGGTATTGGTGGATCCTCACTAAGGCAGCAAGGTTGTTTTGCCTTTCTCTCATAATATGTGGTATTTTTGGACTAAGGCAGTAGGACACTATGCCTTCTTCTCTCTCACCCTTTATCTAAGGCTTATATCTGGAGCTCTAGGTGGGAGAAACTACATCTACTTACTAAGCATGTATTGTAAGTTCAAGCAATGGATCCAAAGTCATGAGTCACACTGATCAAGTGGTGCATGTGTATGGTGGTAGGTAATGGTAGGGAATGCAATGAATGCAATGAGGTGTATCTAATGAATGAGGGGAAAGCCTAATTCTACTTTTGCTTCTTGAGGAATCATCTCTCTTTTGAAACTTGAAAACTTTGAGAGAACTTGGGTTGTATCTTTTTCTTTCTTTCTTTCTTTCTTTATTTTTCTTTTATGGAGAGGCGAGCATCTAAGTACCCATTGTTTTCAGCGGACACTTGTCCATTTTTAACTCTTCTTTATTCTTTTTTCTTAGGGAGGTAGGCTCTACTCGCCCGTAGGACACTTGTCCATTTTTCATCTCCCCTTCTTTTTTTTTCTTTTTTTTAACTACAACCCAAATCTCTTTTGCAATAACTTTTTGAGAGATAGACAAGAGTAATGGAGCTTTGTAAGACATTGGCTGGATATGAAAGAGTGGAAGGGTGTAGGGAATATTTTTGGTTGCTCTATCCCAGGATAGGAGTAGAACATTTTTAGTAGCTATAATGAATGGATAGTGGTGTATGTGGTGGATGCGTACTTCCAGGGTGGAAGTAGCATATGAATGAGTGAAGTCGAGTGGAGTGGAGTGCAGCGAGATGAAATGAGGTGGAGTGTACATGATCAGCATGACAAGTTTCTAAGGGTCGACAAAGATTGAACAAACTCAATGCGAAGCAAGCAACCTATATATATGTCAAAAGGGTTTTCCTAATCTAGGGAGCATGTATATATGGCTGTGGTAGGAGGTTCAACACTCTGTCACACAGGAACTTATCATGTGCACTTTTAAAGTTTCAAAATAAATCTCCAGAAATCTAGCATCACTAGGAGTAAGATCAATAGCAGCTCAGACTCTCATGTATCATATCTGTCAATTACCTAGACTTTAGAGCAAGCAATTTGCAACCCACAGATTTTAGGTTCAGAGTAAATCTTAAGTCAAAACAGTTTTGCATTTAAGGCTCAAGAGAAATTAATCTTGAAAGCTAGGCACTGAAAAGGAATTACGACGAGCAACTATTCATATTTCCATGCATGAGATTTAGCTTCGAGAGATCATTTTATGTTTGGTGGAAAAGAAAACCTCTGGTACACTCCAATTTATTTAGTTTCAAACTCCAGCAAAGACTCTTAAACGACTAGACTTTTATAAAACTAGACTCCTAGCAAATTCTCTAGCAAACCAAGCAAACTAAATATTTAGCTAATAATAATAATACTATAGTAGAGATACTTATCGGGATAACTGGGGTGCTCTCCCCAAGCCGGATTGAAGTGTAGGGTCATTGATGATGAGGAAGTTGAGGTAGATGGCGATGACGATGTCGACCTATCATGTCTCTCTCCCTTCAAATCTACTGAACTCAAATAGACAACAAAGCTAGTGGAACTTGATTAAGCATTACAGGTTAGCCACATTAGCTTCATGTGCCTAGAGATGGATCATGATTATTCTATGTAAAACTTCAGCAGGAAAATGTTTTTGGAGTTTTATAATTTTATATACATGCAAAGTAATGTGATGCAAATGCAACTAGATAAATGAATAATTATTTTTATACCCACCACGGTGAATATCTTTATGGGTTGTTACACACCACAAGATTATTCACATGGGGCTTTAAGGTTTTTCAATGCAATGTTAATGCAAAAATTAAATATGCTAAAGGAAAATGATTATGCAAAGAAGTAAATATGCTAATGCAAGATGCAGAAAGATAAATATGATATGCAATGCTAGAAATTAAATATGGATAACTACCGAAGTTACCTTTTTCGACGAGGGTTCAATGTTTTAAGTCCTTTGAACAAGACTACTTACCTTGGTTACTCCTTGAGTATATCATCTGATCTTGGTAATGGTGTCACCCATGTTCTTTTGTTGGTCCAACATTTAGAATGAGAATTTGATAGTGGGGGTTGGCAGCATCTTGTTTCAGGTGCATGCTTTGTGGGTTCAGGTCATTCACTTGTAGAACTTTAAGGGAGTGAAGACTCCTCCATATTTTGTTCAAAGTGTGTCCTGCGTGCAAAGACAAGGCAGAGATCAAGTGCATGGGTCCTGTTGGTGGGAAAACACCAACAGAACCAAAAGTTCATTCTTCTCTAAAACCTTAGGCACATTAAACAAGATAAAGTTAATATTTACATATTTCGTTTTCTATAACAAGGGTGATAGGATCAGAAGATGGAACATGAATGTTGCAATACAATTGCTAAAATGATTAGGACTATGAGATCAAGAAGGTGGTGTTAAGAACAACAAAAGAAACAAAACATGTTGAGCTAATAAAGTTGGATCAAGCAAGGGTGTAACTCTAACATGTTTGGTTCTTTATTTATGAACATGCCATAATTAAGGGAAAGCTTATTTATTGATAACTCACCTCAAGATGTTACCTTATTATTGAAGCATGATGGCACTGTAGCAACTTGTGGTGGTGCTTTTCTTTTGCTTGAAGCTTTCTTGATTTGGCATCTTGTGTAGCTTTTCCTAACTTGTCTTCTTTCTCTTTATTCATAAGGTTCTTCTGTGTACGAGTGTGTCTTCCTTGTGAAAGGTTTGTTGTATCTTGCTTCTCCTCAGTGTGAGTTCATCTCAGGACCTCCCCCAAGCTTATTTGAGAGTTTCTTCTTTTTTCTTTTTTCTTTTTCTGCAGGGGTTAGTCTTAACAAAACATACCAATGTCTACACAAGCAATTTTTAGTTCAATAACCAAACTAGACTCCATGTCTAATTTGACTAAAGCAGGCAATTTAACCTAAGCACCATGCTTAATTTAAAGGCCTATGGAAATATGATCAGTATTCCCAAACCAAAGCATACTATGGTAGACAGAAGGGTAGTATGAAGGCATTATAGGGATTGACTCAAACAGGGAGATGAAAAGCATGACAATAGTTGTTTAGCAGATTGAGCATGTTTCAAAAGGTAGAGGCAACCAAGATATTATAACAACGTGACAAGGAATATTTCTATGCATGTGATTTCATGTTGCACAGATGATTGGTTGGACATACCTTACATTGTCATCCTTCGTTCTTCTTGCTCTAAACCTGAAATGGCTAGTGACAAAAATACCCGAAGGAATATTTTCTCATTTATATCTCTATGCTCATTTCACAAGGGTACTATAGCAATAAGATAAACACTCATGTTATTTCTCAAGAAGTGCTTGTTTAAGGACAACAAGCTTGTCCTTGGGAAACCTATTGAATTAAGATTCATGATGATGAAGTGGTTTCCCTTCCAAAATCAATCTACCTCAAGATTTTACGCCAACGAGATCTAGAATGTTTATTATAGATGTATGCATCTACAACCACCCTTTCAAAATCTATAGGAGGAGAGAAAATGAGGGGGTTGAAGATCTCGTGTGTGATAGAGATAGAGAGACTTGGTGATTCAGGAAGGTGATCATGTGAACATGGACTAGATGAAGTATCTATGAAGTAGTTCTCATACTCACTGATGTTATCCTCCTTCTCAAACTCCAAGGTTAATTTATCATGGCTGTCTAAGGAATCTCTTGGGTTGGTGTCTCTCAGGCTGATAATGTCTAAGATGTCGTCCATACAATCACTGGCTGTGGTACATAGGTTTTTAACATTCTCAAGCCATTGTTGTTGTCCTTCTTGGTTTTCCTGATAGTCTTGATGATTCCTATGCTTAGGTTGTTGTGGTAAATTTCTAGGGTCATCATGAGTTTTAAGGAAGGAAGCATATGTGGATTCATCGGGGACAAGGATGGGTTTAGAGATGGGTTCGAATAAATCATCTTGTCTAGGCATAGAAGGGGAGAAGATAAGATTGTCTTCTAGATAGCTTTGCTCTCCTTCTATGGCATGATCAGACATGTCATCCTTGGGTTCTTCCCAATGTCTTTTGAAAGAATAAGCATATTCAATAAGAGACTTCTCCTTAAAGGAATCTGAATTATAATCACTTGGAGATCTCTTGTATGGATGAGAATTTATTGTTCTCCCAAAATCACTAAGGCTGAAATCATAAGGTTCTTCCAAAGGTGGAATTTCTTCTTCCTTTGGGGGATTTTGGGATGTTGATGGTTCAGGATGGATAGCTAAGTCTTGGGATTGGAATTGTTGTGAATTAGCTATCATAGTTTCTTCTCCTTGATCGGAGGGTGATTCTTTCTTTTTCTCGGAAAAGGTTCTAGTGGAGGTGGCATATCCACAACATCTGTTGAGGACGACTCTTGCTTCTCTATCGATAGAGAAAGGAATGCGCCTCCCGAAGCCGCACTAAGGTCCCCCGCATCTTTCTTATTAAGACCTAGATAAAAATGTTGAAGAAGGATTGGGTCCGGAATACCAAGGTGCAGGCGGTGTTGATGAGGTCATTAAAACGATCCCATGATGCAAGAAGAGACTCTTCTTTTTATTTTGTTTAAAAGTTAGAAGTTCTATACGAAGACGGGCCACTCTAGAGGTGGGAAAGAAATATAGACAAAATTTAGACATTAATGTTTCCCAATCTCCTTTCACTCTCTCTACGTTCAAGTAATACCAATCGTTTAGCTTTTCCCGTCAAAAGAGAACGGAAAGAACTTCCAGCTCAAGGTATTATCGGATATGCCTTCCAAACGAAGGCAACCCATGATCTCCTCAAACTTTTGTAGGTGTGAGTGTGGGTTGGCCTTGCCTTCTCCCGAGAAGGCTAGTTCCTGAACCATTCTTATATAACCCAAGCGTAGCTCATAGGACTTTACTAGGATAGGCTCAAGATTACGGTTGCCTAAAGCTTTTAAACTTGTGGGTATATGATATTTATAGATAGGCATGGAATCCATAATGAAAAAGAAAAGAAAAGAATAGAAGAGATAAAAAGATAAAATAATAAAAGAATATGATACAAGGATAAGGTAGATTCGAAGTCAACTCAAAGAACCAAGTCCCGAAACGGCGCCGCCGAAATGCTTGTTGGTATTTACTAAGCCTACGAGAAATATTTATAATTTATATAATCCGCAGCGGACGGATACCGGTGAGCACTTCACCCGGGAGAGGGTTTCATATCGAATCCACAGGGAAACGGGTGAGGGAGACTACGATCTAATCTTAACCCGGAGTAGCACAAGACTTAAGAAGGTTGAGAGTGTAGAGAGGATTACTAAGATATCTAATTCTTATCTCGGTAAGCCATATTTATAGTATTCTTATGGGGACGTACTCAAAGGAAAGCAGGGACGAAACGTGCAATCCTCCAGCAACAAGGTCCTACTTGGCCTATCCTACAGGATGTGGTCAATGGTACTGTCACTACCACGAATATAATTACCACGCTCCGGAAGGTAGGGTGCATCTAACGAGATACCCGAGTCCAAACACCACATTTGCACTGTGAATATTACTCTAATCTAGGTACCAGATTAAAGTACTCAAAAGAGACTCGTAGACCAATAAGAATAATTATAAACAATATTACTTACTAAAAGAAGAAGTAGATTACCAGAGTAACTCCAAGTGTAGATTAACTTCCACCGAGGTACAAGTATATATGGAGATAGCACCGACAGGCCGGCACTTCCTCCGATCCCTTCCCTCTCTCTATCTCTCTTGTTCTAAAGATTAGATCTATCTTGATCTAATCCTCTCTTGCATACTAACTCTTCTAGTTCTAGTTCTAGTCTAGACCTAGAGGGAGACTCAGGGTCTCAGCCTGTTGATAATGAATGATAATGAATTAGGGTTTCACCCTGGGGTCAGGGGGTCTTCTTATATAGGCCTTGGCGATGAACGATGACCATTGGATCAAACCGACCTTCAATAACGGTGTAGATACAACCTCAAGGTCGGTGGTAAACCGACATAGAAAGATGAGGCTAACAGGGTGTCCCCACCTGGCGGCCGGCCTAAATGGCTCTGGCGGCCGCCAGGGGAAGTGATCACCTCGTGATCATCCTTCTCCTGGTGTCTTCTGGTATCTTCTAGAGTGTTTTAGTCTACATTTTGGGTCGAGTTACTTCACGGTTAAGTCTTGTCATCGTATAGGATGTAAACTCTTAGGTTTCTCATCGTTCTTCTCTGCTTTTATCTGTTAAGTCCCTGCAAAGTCATAAATCACCAAAACTCGTGGAATTATGTTAGTTAGACCCCTAGACTTATGTTGATATTCATTTTAAGCCCTTATTCATGTTTAGTTGACTAGTAAAATTATGCTATAACAGGTGTCACAGTGGCCATGGTAATGCTGACCTCGGTGATGACGTATTAGCCCACATAATCAATGAAGGCACTCGATATAACCAAGATAGGAGTGCGGTTGTTGTAGATGACGAGAGTCAATACCTATCTCTTGAGCAAATGCCACATCCGGATATTGACGTGGGCGAGGTATAATTACGTACATGATTTTATATGATGCAATAATGTGTTGTAATTTTGCACTCATAAATATATATGAATTCAATCTTCGTACACATGTGTCTATGCATATGTAGGGCTTTAAGGGCGACCGCACGTAAGGGCTTCGAACGGGGCGAGCGGACTCGAAGAAGAAAAAAAAAAAGGAAGCGACAAAAGCAAGCCGAAAAAGGAAGCGAAAAACGAAGCCAAAAAGGAAGCCGAAAAGGAAGCGTAAGTTTGACAAGCCTTGAAATATATTTTGAGGCATTGAAATACTTAGCCCGCTTTTGACTATATTTTTCGAAACTTGAACTAAATGGCTCTCGAACTTGTACTAAATGTGCCATGCATGGTGTGACGTTCAAACACAATGTCCGCTCTTGACTATATTAAATATGTATGTTGTATGTTATTTGTGTATGCATCGATCCATTTGAAACTTTTCGAATCGCTGCAAGATATACATGTCATTGGCATCGTAGAATGAACCAATTTAATTTTAAAAAGAAAATGAATCATCAACCAAAAAAAAGAGCAAAAAAAAAAAAAAACCCCTATTGTTTGTCCCGGTTCTAGACAACAACCGGGACAAAATGAGATGACCACGTGGCTGGTAAAATATGCAAAAACCCCTATTTTTGTCCCGGTGGTGTCTACAACCGGGACTAATGGGCTGACCACGTGGTCTGCTGAAATGCAAACCCCCAATTGTTGTCCCGGTTGTAGTCTAGAACCGGGACAAACCCTTAGTTTTATCCCCGGTTCTAGTGCTACAAAGGCAAACTATTAATCCGGGACCGCAACCCCGGTTATGTAACCGGGACAAATGGGCATGGTAAACCGGGGATAGACCTCATTCCTGTACTAGTGATACATACTCAGATTGGGACCATTTTATGCTTATCGGTCCCCGATATCATTGTGTCCGAAATTATTCTCTTTGATTGATGTTCTACTGTCTCATTATGTACACCTTCATGTTTGGAATGCCTTGTAGGCTGCATTAGCTCACCTTGAAGCTCTGGAGAGCGATAATCTTTGGGGTTGTGGTAGATCTTAATGATGATGAGTACGGATCCACGGATGAGGAAGACCCCGGTCGGTTTCTTTCTCCTTTATTATCTTCATATAGTAATGCTATGATGTGAAAAGGGATAAGGTGGAATATTTCTTGTGTATGACATATTTTTTTTGATATTACTTGCAAAGATCCAGTTTTGCGAATAAGAAACATTTTTTAATTTCTTGACGTTGCAAAAGTTTTGAAGATTAAAATTATCCTTGAAAGAAGGTATTTAAATCGATGCTCGCTTCTAACACATCCGGCATGAACAACAACGCAAATTATTCATAAGGGGATCATTATTCGCATCCGAAATGCCCCTAAAGCCGCCATTTAGATATCTATGAGGTTCACATGCTACCGCTTGAACCC
Organism: Hyparrhenia diplandra; assembly: GCA_015847255.1. Lineage (NCBI taxonomy): Eukaryota > Viridiplantae > Streptophyta > Magnoliopsida > Poales > Poaceae > Hyparrhenia > Hyparrhenia diplandra. Next base: position 98,364 of record JADLZK010007042.1, on the reverse strand, counting down.
ATGTTGATTAGCATCTTGAATTCTTCTAAAGTCGGTAATTTATATATCTTTGAATTCCACATGCTACAGCTTGTAAACTGCTAAGGTTGGGTTCACAATTTCTTTAAATGTTGGATTTGCATTACATACCTATATAGTCTACGGTTGTGCATCCGTGGATGTCCATCCAATGTTGTACCCACCGATAACTTTAGTTCAATGATGTAAGCCGTCTTTTTATTTTACTCGCTTTCCTTTATACGCTTCTCATGCACAAAAAGCAGTCCAAGATTATGAAACGCAAGACAAGGCAAGGGAAAGCTTTGGAGAAGAGGTCAGCAAGATCATTCATGCATGTCTTACAAGAAGTAAGCAACCTCAAGCTATAAGGTTCTTTTGTCATGTTTATTTTTGTCGATACAATCTTTGCAAAGATTCACTCGAACTGTGGACAGCAAACCTGGAATCTCGCCTCCTCATGTCCCAACATACATGAGGGCTGTTGTGGGTCCACCGAGTACCTCATCTCGACGGCACTATCGCCGGTTTGTGGTAGTTCTCGCAAACTACACATGCGTGAGGTGTGGAACAAGGTTCTTCTTCTTGCCGCTGTCAAGTCATACACAATGATACCCGCCGCCTGAAATTTGCGGCTTGATCAACTGGTTCTACAAGCTACATTTGATGTATGTCCATTACTCCCTAATGATTGCTCGTCTGTGGTTTGATCGAGAGGATATGCTTGCCGTGTATGTTTTGTACTGTATGATGGGGTAGGCCAGTGGTAGGAAACTGTTTTTTTAGCTATGTGCAGCAATTGAAATTGCTAGGCTGTAGGCCAACCACTTTTTTGTCTGAAATATTATGTGAGTAGCTGCGTTTATGCTTAGCTTAGCTTGATTTACCATAATTCACTATTTGTTGTCCTGAACTCATAATATTTATAATCGCCGCCTTTGTTCCACTCTTGGAAATCATTTCTTAAAGAGTTTTTATGCTTCCAAAGTGAAACATGCCTCCCTATGCCAATAAAGCACCTTTTGTTACAAGGATATGCTAGCTGTGTGTGTATGTTTTGTACTCTGTAGGAGTGGGTAGGTAAGGTAAGTGGTTTTTTTTGGAAATGGGAATTTTTATTAATTTCAAGAAATTACATCAAGGTGATACAATGTCTTGAAACATTCCCGGCCTCTGCCCTTAGGCACACAGCCTTTGATAGTTTTAAATAACCATACACACTAATGACCGCAATCCTAAGACTAGACCGCCACCCATGCGCCTGGGAAAAAAAGTCCTTGGCCACCCGCTCCAAGAACCGAGAGGCCGCTACAAGCACCTCCCCGGGAAGAAGGCCGTTGCGAGGATAGCCCACGTCGCGGAGCCGTGCGTGATCGAGTAGAGTACCCGCAAAAAAGAAGATTGTTTGTTTTCAAAAACCATTTGCATTTCTGCAGAGCGGATGGACCAACACAAGGCGCCGCGCCAACAAGAACAAGTGATTTAAATTCTTTTTGGTATTCCATTCAACCATCCCCCAAAAAGGTTATTTATACTAGTTGGCTTCCTTAGACCCCAAGCTGCGTGGACCGTGGCCCATACCATCCTCGTAAAACGACAATCAAGGAACAAATGTTGTATCGACTCGTTTTCTTGACAGAAACAACATTTTAGAGATCCTTGCCAGTTTCGTTTTGCCAGATTATCTTTAGTGAGGACGACGCCTCGCCTAAGATACCCAAGGAATATTTTAATTTTGAGGGGTATTTTTAATTTCCATAACCACTTGTTGACATTAGGTATGTTTTGATTGATCAGCCCCTGATAGTGTGATTTGACCGAGAAGACACCTTTGTGGTCAAGGTCCCACTTGAACTCATCATTCTCCTGACTAAGATTGATTTGTGCAAGGCGATTGACCAAATTATTCCACATTGCTAATTTATTGCCAATTAAATCTCTACGCCAAGATAGATTAGGCGTTGGTGAAGCAAGCACCTCAGCCACCGTATCCTGTTTTTTCCTAGCGATGTTATATAGTTGCGGGTATTGTTGTCGTAGAGGCCTGTTGCCTAGCCACGTGTCTTCCCAAAATCTTATTTGTGACCCATTTTTTATGACGAACGTTCCGAATTTGAGGAAATCCCTTTTAACTTTCATCAGGCTTGCCCAAAAATGAGAATCCCCGCTTTTCCAATGGACTTGCACTAGAGGTTTAGTCCCTAGATACTTGTTGCGTAGGATTTGTTGCCATGTTCCGTCTGTTGTCAACAGGCGATACAACCATTTGCTGAGCAAGGCGATATTTTTGAGTTCTAGGTTTTGTATCCCTAAACCCCCCTGTTCTTTGGGTTGGCACAGGATATCCCATTTTGCTAGACGGTATTTCCTTTTTTTTGTTCGTCGCTCTCGCGCGGAAAGAAGCGTGATCGAAAAGTAATCCAACTTTTTTCGAATACCTTTTGGAATCTCAAAGAAGGACATCATGTACAAGTGGTAAGTCTGCGAGAACGGAATTGATCGAGTTAACCGCCCCCCGAGGAGAGGTTTTTACCTTTCCGGCTACTAAGGCGTTTTCAAACCGTTCTTGTATCTTCACCAATCCGAGTTGGACAATCTCCGATAATGTATCGGAATACCTAAGTATCGGATTGGGAAGTTACCGATGTTGAAACCAAACAGCTCCCTCAGATCGATTCTCGAAATCCTTTGCCTCTCCAAAAACAAGATCTCACTTTTATGGAAGTTAATTTTGAGCCCCGATAGCTGCTCAAACGCACATAGAATTAGCTTCATATTATGAGCATGCTCCAGGTTGTGTTCCAAAAATAAGATCGTGTCATCCGCATATTGTAGGATTGAAAGGCCATCCTCGACTAGGTGCGGCACAACCCCACTTAGCCGATTCTCGGCTTTTGCTCTTTTATAAATAGTGCGAGCATGTCGGCAACTAAATTAAAAAGAATGGGCGACAATGGGTCTCCTTGTCGAAGCCCTTTTTTTGTTTGGAAATAAGGTCCGACCTCATCGTTTATATTAATCGCTATGCTCCCTCCTGATATGAAGGACTGTATCCACCCAATCCACTTTGGTGAAAAGCCCTTCATCCTTAGCGTTTGCTTTAGGAAGTCCCAGCGTACTTTGTCATATGCCTTTTCAAAATCTATCTTAAAAATTACTCCGCTCTGGTTTTTGCGATGCAATTCGTGAACAGTTTCATGGAGGATAACAACTCCTTCCAGGATGTTACGTCCTCTCAGAAATGCTGTTTGTGTAGGGCTGATCAATTGTTCCGCGACCGAGTTTATGCGTATGGTCTCTACCTTTGTGAAAATTTTGAAGCTCACATTTAGTAAGCAGATGGGTCTATATTGTTGAATTTTGTTCGCATCTTGGGTCTTAGGTAATAGGGTGATTACTCCGAAGTTCAAACCCGAACACGGGAGGTCACCGGTGTGCAACTCATGAAACATTTGCATTATGTCCCCTTTAATGACATCCCGAAGTCTTGATAAAATTCAGCCGGAAACCATCTGGGCCGTGTGCTTTATTATGTTCCATGTCAAAGATAGCTTCTCGAACCTCGTTTTTCGATGGCGGTGCCGTGAGAAGTTCATTTTCTAGATTGCCGACTTGAGGGATGTCATCGGTTCTAGACTCATCAAAGAAGAAAGCATTCTCCTCCGAGGGGGGCGAAGAGTTCTTTGTAGAATTGGGTTATATAGGTTTTTAGGTTATTTTGCCCTTCTACTTTGCCTCCTTCATGTTCCGGGGAGAAGATATGCTTTCTTGCGATGTTTGCCATTTGCAACCATCCGAAAAGTATCGGGTGTTGGAATCCCCTAGGAGGACATCGGTAACTTTTGCCCGCCGGTAGAATTTGAGCTCTTCTTCGCGTAACGGTTTGCTCAGGCCATCACGCGTAGCTTGAAGCTATTCCCTTTCTACTTACGTGAGAGGCCCGTTTTTACGCTACCGTATCTAAGGCCGTCACCATCGATTGAAGATTTTCTTTTGAATTTTATACTCCCGTGTTGGTTACCAGCCCATCCTCCGAGATGCTTACGCAAATCCCCCATTTTTGTTCCACCGTTGTGCGGCGTTACGTCCTGAACTGGTTTGTTCCATATTGCGACCACTCGGTCCCTAAAGTCCTCGTGGGAAAACCAACTCGCCCCATCTGAATCGCTTGGTGATTCCCCTATAGGAAGGTTCACTCGTGTCTAGAAGTAATGGTGTGTGATCTGACACACCCCTCGTCCATCGTGAACCGTCACCAATGGGAACTTGAATTCCCATTCTGTGGTCATTAGTACTCTATCGAGTTTTTCATATGTTGGATCTGGAAGAGAGTTTGCCTAGGTAAATTGACGACCTGTCAAGTCAATCTCCCGCAGGTAAGGTAAGTGGTAGAAAACCATTTTCTCAGCAGGTGCACTGCAGTTGCAAGGTAGATCTCTTGTATACCTACCAATCTGAATTTTTGTTTAGAAATGGTATGTGTGTAGCTGCAGCTTATGTAGTAGAGCTTGTTTTCGGTGTATGTCACGCCGACGGATTCGCGGCGGTGACCGTGCGCACGCGGGCGACGAACGGCGGCAACGGGCGGAGGACGGCGCGGGCGGTGCGGGCGCGTCGGCCGCGCGGCTGCGGCGCTGGATCTTCGCCGGCCGGGCGTAGATGGCGTCGGCGGCGCGCGATTAGGGTTAGGAGAGAGAGAGAGCCGAGGGCTGAAGCCGTTGGGTGTCACCCCTTTATTTTCTGATTAAGATTCAACGGAATACATCTCCCTTGTATATATAGTCCTGGGAAGACTTGCATATGAAGTAAATCTATTTTGTTTCCTATTAAATATCTAATTTCCTTGCCGACGAAGGCGATGACGGGCGCTCAGGGCGGCGGCACCGTGGCTCTTGCCCCCTCGGTGCTCACGCACGGCCCCTCCTTTGGGCTGGGTTGTCGGCCATCCTAGGCCCATTATTTGGGCCGCGTGACATCTCCCCACCGTTCGACGAGGCGACGCGTCCCCACACGTCGGCTAACCCACAAAGGCGATGCTTAGGCCATAGCGATGGTTGGTGTAGTGTCGTCTCATTATCTCGGCCGGTTGTGATGGTGTTGATGCTCACGAAGTGTTGGCCATGGTCGTCGGGGAAGATGGTTGCTGGCACTTTCACCTTGTCATCGAAGAAGTTGGTTGCCACTGATGGAGGTAGCTTGTCGTTGAAGAGCAGGGTCGTAATGTCCTCCAGGAAGTAATGGGGATGCTCCTCCATGAGCAAGATGCTTGCCCGTAAGGCTTGCACTGATGGCTAAGAGGTCGGGGGGTGAAGGCCAACTGCAAGAGTGTGCGGAGAGATCCCACCTGGTTGTAGGACATCCTGTAGCACTGTTGATACTGCCGTGACGTAGAAGCGGTGGTTGTCGAAGAAGAAGATCGTCACCAATGGTAAGAAGTTGTACTTAGCTCCTCCATTCAGTACGATGGTCGCCGGAAAGCCTTGCGTCAAAGGCTAGGACGTCGGTAGGTGGACGTCGATTGCCTTGAGCAGCATCCTAGACGGTGCTCCTGCCTGGAGGTCGATGTTGCTGGTGATGTTGTGGAGCTCTTGGTCGTTCAACGTAGCGAGGCGAGCCTTGAAGAGAGTCGCCGGAGTAGAGATGGGGTCGACGAGGTAGAGGACCGGTGTGGGTGGCATGTACCTCATGTCGTCGTTGGTGGGGCTTGCAAGTCGGGCCTCGTTGAAGACCTCATAGGAGACGGGGGCGTCGAACTGCGGGGCGAGGTGGATCGCCATGGTCAACGCTTGGGGCGCCTCCAGTTGCACCACACCCCGAAGCTTATTGCGAAGCTCGTTGGTGAACTTGAGAGTGTAGTCGTAGTGGACATCGGTGTTGTCGAAGGTCGATGGAATCGGCTGGTTTGGCCCTTGGGGCGCCTTGGCTGTCATAGCCAAGTCGTCCATGCTGTTATGTCCGTCAGCTGTCGATGAGCCGTGTGATGAACGTGGTGAAGGGGCGTCGAGCAGATGAGCGAGTTGCATCCCGTTGCGTAGGATGGAGCCTGTTGGCGAACTTGAAGGTGCTGATGTAGTCGTACGGGGCCTCATCCAGTTGCATTGGCGCGAGATTGTTGATGAGGTCGCCATTGATGGGTAGCTTGAAGCCGCAAGGGAGACACCGTGTGGAGGTGTCCCAGTCCTCTCGTGGCGCCGTGCTTGGTATGCAGATGAACCAGAGAAGTACCGCTCTTATCAGGTGGATAGCGGCATACCTCATATATTTGTTAGGGCGAAATGCTAATGGGGGCGCCTTCTGCGCTGGCGGTGTCGTAGCTGCGAATGGATGTGCAGCATGTTTGTCGATGTTTGCCGTCGTAGTGTATGTTGGAGGGACGTTCAGCAGGTCCAGCAGATTGGTCTCGCCGTCGTTGTCGTGGACGTCGTCGTTCCGACTATTGAAGTCGGGGTCGGCAGTGGCGCCCGTGGGAGGGGCGTCATTGCCGTTGGCGATGCCCTTGGGGGCATCGGCGTTGGCATAGGTGTCCGGGATGGCGTCGTTGATGTTCAGGACGTTGGGGTTGACATCATTGGTGTTGGTGTTGAAGTCGTTGTCGCTGGAGCCGATGTTGTCGGTGGTGGGTATGGCGATGTCGAGGACGTCGGGTTTGTCGTCGTTGTTGATGGCGATCCCCGTGGCAGGAGTGTTGGTGGTGGTGAACTAGGGCGGAGCGACATGGTCGGCGCCCATGTTGTCGGCGATGTCGATGAAGACGCCCCTTGTTGAGGTAGGTGATGTCGGTGATGACGTCAGGCGACGTTGTGGTGACGTCAGTTGACGTCGTTGTAGCTTTGAGGATAGGGGCAGCGGCTCCATTAAAGTCAGGAGGGACTTGCCTGATGGTAGGGGAGCTTGTCTGTGCCTTGCATGTCGCCGCGAGATGTCGGCCTGGTTGGGTAGGCGTTTCGTCGAGCAGCTGGTGGACGTCCGTGGTGGCCTCGCTTACGATCTGATCCGAGATGCGATAGCGGGGGCGTTCTTGGGGTAGGTGTGCTCGTTGCTTGCAGCGTCGGTGGTCGTGGAGGGGATGACGTCGGCGGCGCCCTGGGAAGCACCGTTGTCGTCGGTGGCGCCCGTGGTAGGAGCGTCGTCGAGGAGGTTGTCCAGCTTGCCGCTGGCCTTCATGTAGGCGAGGTTGGCGTCGCCCGTGGGGGTGTCGTTGTTGTCGCTTGTCGGGGGCGCTTGTGGGGCGTTGTCGCCGCCGTCGAGGAGGTAGTTGTTCCCGAGGAGGGCGAGCTCGCCGTTGTGCTTCATGCAGGCGAGGTGGCTCGCGAGGATAGCGTTGTGCTCGGCCGGGAGGCTGGAGCCGTACCTCGCCTTGATGTAGTCGGAGATCGCAGCCTTGTCGGAGTCGCCCTCGACCGAAGCGCGCGGAGAGCCTCCATGATCATCTCCGGGTAGGACGGTAACAGAGCGCCATCGAATCTTGACGGTGGCGGCATGGGTGGATCGGATCGGTCTCCGGATACCAGCCGCCACAGTCCGGACGGATTTCGCGGCCGTGGACGGGTGCACGCGCCGGGCGATGAACAGCGGCAAGGGCGGAGGACGGCGGCGACGCTGCTGGCGCTGCGCCGGCTGCAGCAGGCGCGCGGCGTTGGATCGCCGGGCTGGCGGCGGCGTAGATGGCGGAGGCGCAATTAGGGTTAGGGCGAGAGAGAGCCGAGGGCTGAAGCCGTTGGGTGTTACCCCCTTTATTTTCTCGATTAAGATTCAACGGAGTACGCCTCCGTCGTATTTTTCTGATTAAGATTCAACGGAGTGCATCTCCCTTGTATTTATAGTCCTGGGAAGACTTGCATATAAAGTAAATCTATTTTGTTTCCTATTAAATATCTAATTTCCTTGCTGACGAAGGCGATGATGGCGCCCGTGGCGGCGGCGCTAGGGCTGCTGCCCCCCTGGTGCTCACGCACGGCCCCTCCTTTGGGCTGGGTTGCGGGCCATCCTAGGCCCACTATTTGGGCTGTGACAGTATATCTGAATAGTAATTTTACATTGTTTCTTGGTGAATCAAATGTGGTCATACTCTGCTAGTAGATATGAGTTGGTATGTAAATACCCAATTAATTAGCGTAAGGTAAACAAATGCAAAAGACAGTACTGCAAATGATATGCTAATTCTTGGACCTATCAGAGTGGTGATATGAATAGGACATCATGTATAAACATACTGTTCATTTGTATATTATAAACAGGTTTTTCTCGCTGGAAGAATTTTTAATACCCAACTTCTAAAAGATATGCAAAAACACAGCTACACTTACACAAGCAAGGTCATGCCCTTACATACGAGAGTCCATCAGCTAGCCATGACCGTGACACGGAACAGTACGTCTCTCAATTTTATACAATACATAAACATTTTAAAAGCTGGATAAATCTGGACATGTAGTTACTAAAATTTTATGTCCATTTTATTCAACGTACCATATGATTAGAGTCTACCAAATTAAAGGTTGGATCTTTCGATTATTGTGAGAATTTTTAGGGCTTATCTTTTTTTCCTAGCATGTCTGGTTGGAGTTAACATGATGCCTCCATTCGGGCCTCTAATTATAAATACTATACTTTCACAATTGTGGAAGTTTATAATTTAGAAATACATATGTCTCGTACTTTTATGGATATTGATTTTTTAATAGCATATATTAGCATTTACATATAGTTTTGAGAGGTGGGATAATTTAGATGCATTGAGAGGGGTTTATTATGAATTATGTTTCATAATGGCAAAGTGGGTAATTTAGATACAAATTTAGGCGGTTATTTTGAATTACTTTTCATAATGACAAGTGTGGGTAAACAAATTTATGGTGTTATTTTGAATTATCTTTCGTAATGGCAGAGGTGGGTAATTTAGATATAAATTGAGGGGATTACTTAATGTATTTTTTGAAAGGAACACTTAATGTATTTTTCGTAATGGAAGAGGTGTTTTTGTTTTAAAATTTATAATAGATCCAATGACTATTGTCGGATATGATGATTAGAGTCTACCAAATTAAAGGCCTGTGAGAATTTTTAGGATTTTTTTTTTTTTCTAGCGTCTGGTGAGAGTTAACGTGGTGTCTTCATGGGATATTTAATAATTAGTATAATAGTAGTAAGATACGAGTACTACTAGTTTATACACAATCAAACAAGACAGGAAGACCTGATTCCATTAAATTTCGCCGAGGTCAAGGTCAAGCCGTGTCAATTTATACTCCTATGTATAAGGCTGCGCACTCAGCGAATAATTTTTATTTGATCATTAGTGCGTGTGAGTGGGATATATAATTATTAATAGTAGTAAGATAAGATTTAAGACGGGAAGACCTGATTACATTAAATTTTGCCGAGGTCAAGCCGCGTGTGTGTGTCAATTTATATATAAAAGGCAGTGCACTCAGCGAATAATTTTTATGTAATTTGATCATTAGTGTGGGTTGTTGGCCTTTTGAGAAAGTTATCTTCACAACAAATCTGGCGTCTTTGTAAATTATTGTAACGTTGAAACACCCCAGCTGGCCGGCATGCACCTTTTGGAACGCGAAGCCAGAAGGAAGCTGCTTTGCCTTGGTTAGCTCAGCTCTATATAAGAGTCATCAGGCAGCCGGGTGTGTTATATGTAGTACCTGGTACCTCGCTCGAAGCAGCTATCCTTGAACGCGATATGGCGGCCGATAAGGTAATTTTTGTACACCATATATGTTTTTTTCTCGAATACATTACACCATATATGTAGCAGTATATATGTAGTATAGCAGCACCAGCGCCGCCGTTCTTGTTGGTTTGATTTGGTGTTTAATTTGCTTCTATCATAATCTCTCTCTCTCTCTCTCTCTCTTTTATTTTGACATATACATAAGAAGGAGTACTCACAACCAGAATATTTATTTTCCCCAAGTGAGTGGGAATCTCCGAGTACTCAGCTTTTAGCATTTAAGAAGAATTGTTACACTGCTCTTTTACTGCCCAGTCCCGAGGAATTATTCCCGAGTGACCTTCCACAGTTGTAATTTCCTCTTTATTGCACTAGGAGAAGTGCACCAATCTGGTAGTGCACTGTTTGTATAATGTGTGGCGAGCGAGTCTATTTTTCTAATCACACAGTAGGGACGCAGATCGATGCTGTACACATACTCGTTTCTATAAACCTACACACACTATCCCATACCCTCCAAAAGGCTGAGCCAGTAGATTATTCATGCATATATCGATGATGTCTATAAACCTACACACACTATCCCAGGTTTTTCTACGTAGTTGGAATTAGCTTCAAGTTCAGTTCTGAAAATATGTAACAAAGATTTAGATTAACACATGTCCAATTTTTTTTTTTTTTTTTTTTTGAGAGCTACGGTTTTTATCTAACAACAAGTGGTGTTTAATAGCTTAGAATAATTTCAAGTCGAATTCTACGAATTTTTTCGAAACAATTTGTTTTTAAAAAAATTGATCCGATAATTTTTGTATTTATCCATGACCTCGGTTAAATTTTTTTTGTTTTCCTAATGAAAACCCTGCCCGGAACCATTCTTGTCTTCTGAGTTCTTGTGTTGTAATCGTGAGCGGAGAGAAAAATATCTTAACCTGTATTTCACACTATAAACCACCTCATGGAGGCTTCAAACAGTGTCCACCATGCTACAATGGGAAGACGTGGAAGGATTAGACAGAATATAACTAAGTCGATCGGAGAAGACCATTACTCCCTCCGTTACAAATTGTAGTTCACTTTGGCTTTTCTAGATACATTGATTTTGCTATGCACCTAGTTATACACTATGTCTAGATACATAGTAAAAGAAATGAATCTAGAAAAGCCAAAGTGAACTATAATTTGGAACGGAGGGAGTAGATTAATTTCGTCAAGGTCAAGCTGTGTCAATTTATGTACTCTCCATATCTAAATAAATCAATTCCTAGAATCTATGTAAGTCAAACTATCTTAAGTTTGAAACCTTATAGGAAAGAGTAGCAACATCTATGACATAAAATGAGCATATTATGAAAACATATTATATGATATATCTAATTATTTTAATTTGATGTCATAAATCTTAATGGACTTTTCTAGAAATTTGATCAAAGTTTAAAAAGTTTGACTTAAAGACAACTTTAGGAATCTATTTATTTAGGGATAGACGGAGTACAAAGGATGCGCACTTAGCTGGTAATTGTTATTTAATCATTAGACATATTAGTGCGGGTAGGTTGATCGGGTCGTCGGGTGGAGGGTTGGTGGCTTCCGGAGGAAATTGCCATGCATCTCAATTCTCAACAACGTCTTCTTGTAATGTATTGCAGATATCATAGTTTCGAATATTTGAAATATATCTGGACATAGTATATATCCTACTTGATTTCTAATAAATAGGGTAATTTTGATCCTGTATTTCAGTTAAAGCAAATTAAATAGTATTTTATGCTGCTCAAGGAGCTTTCCACAAGGCTGGCTGGATGCTAATAACTGTACTAAATTATTATTTTTTGATTTTCTTGATAATGCTAATTGTTATATCTCTTTTTGTGAAACATTTCACATGCCGGCAGTCAAAGTAAGTGGATTGCTCTATTTGCCCTGGATCCGAGTCGAATCAAAGGAGGCAACCCCCGAATCAGAATTCATAGCAATGATTTGTGTAAAAGCTCCACCATTATCGGTACGTGGCATCAATGTGTCCCCCATACACCTAGTGGTGGTGCTCGATGTCTCTAGTACAACGGGCCAGCAGGCAACAGGACCAAGGTTCGACCTACTGAAGATGATGGAGTTTATTTTTTTCGAGACCGGGGATATAGCCCGTTTTTCATTAAGAAGAAGAGAGTGGTCAATAGACCTACACATAGATGATACAACCGGGAACGCAGGTAATCCATGGATTACCAACGAAGGCCCGAAACACAAACACGAAAGCAAGAAATGCGAGGGGCGGGAGACCCTCCACCTAACAACCCCGCAAGCCAAGCCTAAAAAAGAGGAACGCTCGACACCAAGGGAGCCAGAGGCGATCGAAGCCGCAGGTGAACCGTGGATTCCATGTGCCCCTCCGAGTCACTTAGGCCCCGGACCGCGGGCAAGAAGCGCCGACATGAAGATACCCCTCCGAGTCACTTCGGCAGGACCACGGGCGAGGAGCGTCGACATGAAGACACCCTCCGAGTCACAAGAACCAGGACCGCGGACGAGGAGCGCCGAAAGATACTGCAGCAACAACCAACAGCTAGCCAATCCGAGTGTAGAGCAACAATAAGTGCAAATAGGCCTAGCATGACGACCAGCGCGACGAAGCAAGGGCACCGACATCCACATGTTAGGGAAAGGGCCTATCGATGGACGCTTCCAGGGAAGTAAACGGCGCCCGAAGGCGTCGCCGTCATCGACCCAAACATGGGTTAAGGCTTTCGCCATGGCACCATTTCCCCAAACGCAGCGGCGTGATGCGCCCACTCTGAAAGACTTCGGCCTCACCACCATGGCGCTGCCGATGCACGAGAAGAGCAAGACGACGCCATCCACGCCACCATGGCGTCGACGGCGCACAACCAGAGGCACTGTCTACACCACCATGGTGTAGGACGGTGCAAACTGCTGGCCGCATCACCAACAGGAGCTGAAGAGGATGAACCGGCCGTGTAGGGGCCGGGTCCGGCCGCCGCCGCCGGAGCACGCCGGGCTGCCGGAGGAGGTCGTGGCGGGGCTGAAATGTGGGGGGACCGCACACACGGCGTCAGATCGGGCCACGGGGCGCGGATCCCCGCCGGGCGGCCGCCACCCCGCCACCCGAGCTCAGCGGGGGGAGGGGCACGCCGGGAGCACCACCACCCCACCGGCGCCGCGGCAAGGCAGACGCCGCCCTCCGCCGCCACCGAGCACCGCCGGACGCCGCAGGGCCCCTGGTCGGCACCGGACGCCGGCTGCCGGGCACCGCTGACCTAGAAGCCCGGGGCGGAGGGAGGGGGCAGATCCGCCGCGTAGAAGGCCGGATCCACCGCCAAGGAGGCGGATCCGCCGCCCTAGGCCGCCGGAGTCGCCGGGTCGCCGTCGAGGAAGGGGCTGGGTGGAGGGGGGAAGGGAAGCGCGTGGGGGAGGAGGGGGTGGACGGGCGACGCGGCGCGCTACCCTATTGGGCGCGCCGCCGCTGGCCGCCGCCGCGAGCCAAGGGCGGCGGCGACGGCGGCCGGAGGGAGCCGGTGAGCGGGGTGCTCGGGGCGGCCAGGAAGTCGCAGTCGCCCGTGTGAGGACGACGCTGGGGCAGGGTGGGCTTCCAGAGAAAAACTAAAAACCAAGATGATGGAGTTTATCAAAGGAGAGTTCCATGGAGACGCAACACAACACAAGGTTGACGTCGTGACTGCGTTCGGTGATAGTATGTCGGAGCCGCTGCCCATTGCCAGTTGGATATCTGCGCAAGGAAAAAGCAGGACAATCTTATGAGCAAGGGTGGAACCGACCTTAAACCACTCTTGAGCGCACCCTCCACGTAAGTGTCATCCTTAGTGTACATTAGTTGTTAGAGTTTCCATATAAGAACTATATCGATCTGGTTCATATAATTAATGTGTTGTTAATTTAGACGTCTACTTGAGAATATTTTTCATTTTTCTACAAATTTGAGAGATTAAGGTGAAAATTCGAGTAATTGATTTTATAAAAGTTGAGTTATTTAGATGCAAATTAGAGAGCTACTTAGGTTATCTATCATAATGGTAGTGGTGGGTAGTTTATAGATGTAAATTTAGGTTCTAAGTTTAGATGCTAATTTAGAAGCTACTTAGGTTGTTTTCTGTAATGGCGGGTTTGATGATTTAGATGCAAATTTAGTGGTCAATTTATGTTATTTTCATATGGCAATGATGGATAATTCTTCCGTGAATACAATAGATACAATTTCTATTATTTTACATCTTACTGTTACTAACTAGAAACCTGAATGGAGCCTCCAAGTTATTTCTCTCTAGACACGGTAGAAAAAAGGATTGGGGTGATCACCTTTGGCAGGCGCATTATATATGTTTGTTTTGGTGGTTTTTTTTATAGGGAAGGCGCGTTATATATTTGTTTGTCGATCTTGTATGGTAACTGTAATAGTGATACTTAATACAGGCCCTGGAACATGAATCTTCTGTGGATCGTGTTGGCTTCATCATCCTCGTATCGGATGGAGGGAGCAAGTTAGACGGTAGTTTTGAAAAAAAACTTAGCAAGTACCCGCCGGTACGCGCCTTCGGCTTGGGTAAGAATCATGACGCAGAGGTTCTGCATCGTATCGCCAAAGTATCTAGAGGAACCTACTCGTCCGTTCCGCTTGCGGACACGGACGACACAGACTTGGCAAACCTCAACAACAGCAAGCTGGTGATGGAAGCCATCGCCTTGTGCTTAGGCGGGCTCAAGAGTGTTGTCGCCATCGACACGCGCGTCAAAATCAGCGTGCCCGACGACACAGAAACAGAAGACACCCTTATTATTCAAAACCTGAAAATAGTAGAGATCCAATCGGGGAACCACGAAAAGGAAATCAAGAACTGTGGAAAGAAGGGTGAAATTTCCGTTGGCGTCCTATACGCTAGTGAGGTGAAGGACTTCATCGTCCGCCTTCAATTTAAGAGCACTAAGAGCGGCAACGGGCGAACCCGATCGTCTGTTCTTACAGCTGTTGTGGAGTACGAGTACTATAAGGATATTTCAAGCAAGAAGAAGCAGCAGCAGCAGCAGCAAGTATCTAAAAAAAGCAAGCAGCAGCATCAGCCCCCTCCTGAATGCAAGGTGCCGCTCCTAGTCACATCAAGCAATGATGAGGTTGCCAAGGGAGCGTACGAAGATTTAAAGAACAAGGCTCCCAACTCCAGGGTCCTGCAACAGATAATCTTATTCGAGGTGGTGCAAGAGGTGCTCAGCTTTGCAAAGGAGGCCAAGGCCACCACCACCATCAATAACAATGTGAATGTTGGAAACCTGCGGAAGAGGTGGGAGTGTTAATAATATAGTATCGCTCTAGGTGTAGATCGAGTGGGTATTCACTTTGCATTTGGATGAACAACATAAATCATGACACCACATACAGAGAATTAGGAGGAATTAGGAAGGTGAGAGGGAGGACAGTGGAGAGCAGAGACATGCACCAGGGGGGCTTGACGGAGAAGCTCGAGGTTGAGGTTGATGCAGGAACGGCGGTGGACATCCTGTCGCTTACAGCCCTCTCTAGATCGGATTAGGGTTAGGATGGTGGGTACTGTAGCGGCGGCAGTGAACCTCGTACCTTGAGCCGTTGGCCCCCACCTCCTCTTTATAGGGCTGCGCGACAGGGGCCCACCAGCCACATCTTGGGCTAGGTGTCCCCAATCAGGACACAGTCAAGGGGCCCGTCTCAACCGTTGGGTTGAGAGCGGTGAGATCAATTCTAACATTCTCCCCCTTGATCTCATCATATACATTTAATGTTATACCATTTACTTCTTTCTTATTCCAATACAGATTGATGCATAGAACTGCTTCGTCGTCACGGTCAATCGCCGATGGACTTAACAGCTACAATACATGTCTCTGTTTTGAAACATGTCCTTAAAACATTGTGCCCTTTATTGTCCAGAAAACATAGGCTATACCATAAACCCATGTCGACTGTGTGTTCTCTGAACGCACTGGGTGGCAAGCCTTTTGGTGAACGAATCTACAAGCACTTTCTGTTCCTTATATGTTTAATACTTTTCTGTTCTTTATATGCTCAATACTTTCAATATGATTCCGGACTTTCTCCTTTACAACGTATAACTCTGTGTCAATGTGTTTGGCAGCACACTTGACCCGTTGTCATAGGAGTAAAACAGTTAAATGGTTATTGCTGTAGTCAACCATTATCAACTCCGGGTAAAATTCTTTTGATTACCTCTGCCTGTCCCTGAAGCCTCACAACAAGTTATATCATGTGTACGCATCATCAATGACACCACAACTGTTTCATTGGAGCTTTTCCACAACAGACTCCAATCGCGAGTGTCAGTGACTAGTGTGGAATTCACTGCACATCTCGCCAAATCTCAACATTTGTACCCACAACTATATGAGAGTACTTGTTCTTTCTTACTCAATATGAGGCTTTCAAGTACTTTATAAAATTGCAATACATTCTTAACTCCATTCCAAAGTGATCTATATCCGGACTGGACTTCGCCAAAATATCCCTGGATATGTGAACTATGTAGGGTAATGTCACACTTTTGCATTCATTAAGCTTCCAACAAATGAAGCATATGGTACCATGTATTTCTTTGATCTATTTCACATTGATTCTTGGAACACGTACTAAAGTTCTCAAATCCATTACCCTTCACTATAAGAACAGGCGTAGGTTTTTCTTACATGCATACTTTATTTCTTTAGAATCGCTTCTAAGTATGCCTTTGCAAAGTCCCTAATACCCCTTTTCTTCTGTCTCGGTGAATTTTCAATTCTTATTATGAGAGACATTTCACCAAGACCATTCTTGTTGAATCTTGAGGACAAGAACTTCTTCTCCAATGGTAGATTAGCACCACTACTAGCAAGCAAGGTGCTGTCCACGTGTAGGATTAGGAAAATGAATTTTCCATTCTTAAACTTTTCATAATACTTCGTTGTCCTTCTCATTCTCTTTAACCCAAATATTCAATTGACTTTTCAACTTTAAAACTCTACTTTCTAGAGACTTGCTCTAACCTTTAAATTATTTCTTCAGGTGGCATCCCATATGTTCTTTTTTACTCTCACGACAAAACCATTAGGTTGTGCCATGTATTCATTTTCATACAAATCCCGTTAGGGAATGCCGTCTTTACATTCATATGATGTAATTCAAAATCATAATGTGCCATTAATTTTTACTGTAATCAATTCATTCTCTTTATATCTTTTCATATTCCCTTTGGAGTCACATTGCGTCTTGTAGACCCATTATAGCCCACTGTTTTGGCTCCATTAGAAATTACTTTTAACTCCCAAATATCGTTGGGATTCTTTAATTTCATAACTTCTTGCCATTTAGACAAGTGAGTACTTCTCATGGCTCTTTAGACAAGGTGGGATCACCCTTCATTTGAATTTCTTTAACATAGACTTTATAGTCATAAGAGAAAACTGTTTTTCTCAATCTTTTGAGACCTTTCAGGGTCCTTAGCTTTTGGCACTTCTTTAATATGGGGTTGTTGTTGCTCTTTTTATTGCACGGAGGCAATTAATTCTATAAGATCCTATATCTAGGATCCTTGTTTACTTATACAACAATAACATGGTATTTCAAAACTTTACATACCATGCTCCCCCAGATTACTCCATCTTCTAAAGATAGAGTATCTTCACTTTTCTTATTTGGGTTGATCTATTAAACTCGTATGGCGCCATATGCACCACTTTAATAGCTCAAAACTTGTTTAGTATGCTATCTTCCTATCGGAACTATAAAAGTCCAGGAATTTAGCCATTACTTTCTTTAGGTATGCTATCTTCCTATCGGAACTATAAAAGTTCAGGAATTTAGCCATTACTTTCTTTAGGGGTATAACTATTATGACCATTGTACTCCCTCAACCTCCCTCAACGATCACATTCATCTTTATAGATCACTTTTGTATTCAATGCACAATATGCACCGCATTATCTGAACTGTAGGGGAGTATCTTTCTTAATCGTCTTTTCTTCTTCACATCTTGAATTTATCTCATATTTCTCCCCCTCGGAATGTGGCATGAACTTTTCTACCACAATTCTGAAACTATCAAACTCTTGTGAAGGAGGAAACTTTGATTACTTTATTCATCCACATGATTATGTCATGTAGAATAAAATTAATTCTCAATTCATATGGGAGTACTTTTTACTGTTTCACTTCAAGAACTTAGCAAAGTCCTTTATTATCAATACTTTTGCAAGTCACGCCGCACATTATTCTTTTTAGGAGGTTCATACATAGCTTTCTTTTCACTTTACACTCATGAAATGCTTAATAACTATGACACCATATTAGTGCACAAATCAATTCTAGGATAGCACAAGAGCTACCCATACCTCTTCTCGCTATACGAGACACATCACCACATGAGTCATCATAATTTCTCCTGCTATATGTTGACGGTAGTTATTGTCAACTTTTTACCATGAAATAATAGATCATATGTGAACAAGAACACTAGAAGATAGGGTTTATACTAATGATTTCCATGAGTTTTGGTGCACACTCAGTTTTGCGGGTGAACTCGGAAAATCCCTAAAAATCGAGAGAAAAGAGGATAAATCAAGACACCAAGAAAAAAGGACCAAATCGGGGCGATTGGTATAAATTCCGGGGTCCAAACGAGAAGAGAAGACAGCTCGCAAAGGCCGGGGCCCACCTGTCACCAGGTGGGGCCGGGTGGCACCCTCCTGTGGGCCCACGAGCCCAGCTTCTGGAAGCTTCCTCCACCGACCTATGGGAACCCTAGAATTCACTCCGACCGTCCATTTAAGTCGGTTTGATCCAACGGCTCACATCCATCCCTCAGGGCTATAAAAGAAGGGGCAGGGCTCCCCCCTGAAACCCTAATTCATTAGCTTATTCATTAGTCTTTTCAGTAGATGAGGAGAGGGATCCCTTGAATGGATCTATCTCTTAGGTTTAGCTAGCAAGAGAAGACTAGATCTTCATAGATCTAGTCTTATACATAAAATAGTGAGATAGAGAGTGAGGGATGAGTTGGGAAGAGCTGCCGGCCTATCGGTGCTCTCTCTTCGGCTTGTACTTCAGTGGATTCAAGTTCATCTTGTCTTCAAGATTTCTCTAGTAATTTACTTTTAATCTAAGTTTACTTTGTTTATATTGTCTATCTAGTTTACGTCTCTTTTTGAGTGCTTTATTCCTATATTCTAGAAGGAGTAGAGTATTAATTCTTAGCATAGGCGTGGTGCTTAGGCTAGGGTTAATCGTAAATGCCCCTTATTTCTGGATATCGGTGGTAGTATCATAAAGGTGACTTTATAGCTTTATTGAATCCTCTGTAGCCTGTTGATATTTCTAACACGATCCAAATTAGGAAGGCGAAAGAAATATATATATGGTATCTATCTAATCATGTTAGCTTGGATGTGGAGTTAATCTCACAATCCAACAAAGGCGGAGTTAGGCGGTGTTAGTTGTGGGGTGTAATCTCAGTATCATTATCCATAGTGGAGTTAATCTTACTAAGGATATGTACTCAAGGTATACCACTCATTTCTAGGCATTACCTACATACTAGTCTGTCACCCTAGCAATAACGCTCTAAGAAATGCGGGTATGGTATTCTTGAAAAGGCCTTGATAAAAGATGAACTTGATATCTGCAAGCGCACAGATAGAAATACCATCGTAGCACTTCACCGGGAGTAATCCAGGTATCATATTTATATTTTA
This sequence comes from Hyparrhenia diplandra, assembly GCA_015847255.1. Taxonomy (NCBI): domain Eukaryota; kingdom Viridiplantae; phylum Streptophyta; class Magnoliopsida; order Poales; family Poaceae; genus Hyparrhenia; species Hyparrhenia diplandra. The sequence goes on along the minus strand of JADLZK010007042.1, from coordinate 78,938 downwards.
CCACAGGGAAGGGGAAGTCTATGGAAAGTACAGAGATAGGGGTGGCTAATGATTTAGATTATGATTTACTTGAGATCCACTTGCAGTTGTATAATGCAGAGTAGCCATATGCACCAAGCAATACTCATAACAGGGTAAGTCACAAGATAAAGATAATTGAATAAATGATAACTACCCAAGTCTAAGATCATCGTGTGCCACTAGTATCATATGAGCTATTAACATGATATAGAAAGAATAGAAAGAATATTCCTAAGATACTCCTAATCATATGTCAATGAATACTATAATTAGTGCAAATACATCTAGCTATCATGGCAAGGTTGCAATACATCTATACATGGTAAGCATTACCAATGACAATCAAGGATGAAACTTGATCATCACCGTAATTATGGCTCAACTTGGCCTATCATTCAGAGGGTGGACTCCAAAGGACTCAACAGGACTGTCACTCCCGCGATCTACCACACGTCCCGAAATGTAGGGTGCAATCGCAGATAAACGTTGTATAAACACCACGTTTACACATTGCTTATCACCCACATAGTGATCATCTAAGTGGATGCTATACGATTCCATGCATAAGGTATAAGACAAACTCACTAAACTAAATATATAACTATAGCATGCATGGATACATATCACTAAGAATATAATCATTATATAGAACAAAGTCATATCAATTGTATTCCAACAATAATACTTACAGATTGGATACAAGAGAGAAGCTACGAGAAACACTGCTCCCCCTACTTCTTGACTATCAGGAATCCAAGATGAACTTGACTTCCTCTAGAACTAGCTAGGTAGCTAACTACTTCTAATATGATGAACTAGGGCTTAGGTCTAGACTTGGTTGGACTTGATATGAGTTGAGAATGAACTCAGAATGAATTGATAATGAATTAGGGTTTATCCCTGGGGTCAGGTGGTCTTCTTATATAGCCCTCGGCGATGAACAGGGACCCTTGGATCAAACCGACCTTGAACAACGGTATAGATACAACCTCAATGTCGGTGGTAAACCGCCATAGAAATCTGAGGCTGACTGGTGGGACCCACCTGGCGGTCGTCGTGGATGATCCTGGCGATCGTCAGGGCCCTGAGCCACAACTGTGTCTCCTTCCTCCTGGTGTCTTCTGGTGTCTTCTAGAATGTTTTAGTCCACTTTTTGGGCCGAGTTACTTCACGGTCAAGTCTTGTCATCGTATGGGATGTAAACTCTTAGGTTTCTCACCGTTCTTATCTGCTTTTATCTGTTCAGTCCCTGCAAAGTCATGGAATACCAAAACTCATGGAAATATGTTAGTTAGACCCCTAGACTTATGTTGTTATTCATCTTAAGCCCTTATTTTATGTTTAATTGGTTAATAATATTATGCTATAAGGCATACCAACAAGCTCCCCCAAGCTTACCTCTTGCTAGTCCCTAGCAAGACACATTATATATATTATATTAACTACTTGGATCAGGAGTTGCTGCAACGCTTTCACACCTCAAGAGTACACATGCTTTCAAAGAAAATTTCTCTCCAGATAAGAATAAACTTTTTTCAACCTTCAACTTACCCATAGTACCTTTTACCTTTTGGGGCTTATAACCTTTTCTTCAATCTTGGGCAATTGAAAGATAGAACAGTCAAGTCAAGCACTGTCTCTCAAACTCTTTTGTTCAACTGTCCTTCTAGAGTTTTTGCTGGTTTTCAAATAAAACTCAAAGTTCCTAGTATGACTCTCTCTAGTCTCTCATTTGTGGTATTTGTGGATCCTCTCTAAGGCAACAAGGTTGTTTTGCCTTTCTCTCATAATATGTAGTATTTTTGGCTAAGGCAGTAGCACACTATGCCTTCTTCTCTCTCACCCTATATCTAAAGCTTATATCTGGAGCTTATAGGTGGGAGAAACTATATTTACTCACTAAGCATATATTGTAAATTCAAGCAATGGATCCAAAGTTATGAGTCACACTGATCAGTGGTGCATATGTATGGTGGATAGAATATGGTGAATATGATGGTAGGGAATATAGTAAGGTGTATGGAATGAATGAGGGGAAAGCCTAATTCTACTTTTGCTCCTTAAGGAATCATCTCTCTTTGGAATTTGGAAACTTTGTGAGAACTTGGGTTGTATCTCTTTCTTTTTCTTTATTTTTCTTTTATGAAGAGGCGAGCATCTAAGTACCCATTGTTTTCAGCGGACACTTGTCCATTTTTTTTAACTCTCCTTTATTCTTTTTCTTAGGGAGGTAGGCTCTACTTGCCCGTAGGACACTTGTCTATTTTTCATCTCCCTTTCTCTCTCTCTCTCTCTCTCTCTCTCTTTTTATGTATAACCCAAATCTCTTTTGCAATAACTTTTGAGAGATAGACAAATGTTATGGAGCTTCTATAAGACATTGGCTAGAAATGAATGAGTGAATGGGTATAGGGAATATTTTTGGTTGCTCTCTCCTAGGATAGGAGTAGAACATTTTTGGTGGCTAGAGTGAATGGATAGTGGTGTATATATGGTGGATGCGTACTTCCTGGGTGGAAATAGCATATAGGTGAATGGAGTCGAGTGGAGTGGAAATGTAGTGAGATGAGGTGGAGTGGAGTGTACATGATCAGCATGACAAGTTTCTAAGGGTCGACAAAGATTGAACAAACTCAATGCAAAGCAAACAGCCTATATATATGTCAAAGGGTTTTCCTAATCTAGGGAGCTTGTATATATGGCTGTGGTAGGAGGTTCACACTCTGTCACACAGGAACTTATCATGTGTATTTTAAATTTTCAAAATAAATCTCCAGAAATCTAGTGTCACTAGGAGTAAGATCAATAGAGCTCAGACTATCTTATATCATATCCGTCAATTACCTAGACTTTAGAGCAAGCAGTTTGCAACCCATAGAATTCAGGTTTAGAGCAAATCTCAAGCAATTTTGCATTTGGAGCTCAAGAGAAATTAAGCTTGAAAGCTAAGTACTAGAAAAAGAATTACGGCGGAGCAACTATTCATCATCTCCATGTTGGCAAGTTTTAGGGTTCATTTTAGTTGAGCAAAGCAAACAGGTGTACACTCTCTCTTGACCATTTTATTCTCATACTCTAACAAAAGACTCTTTAAACAACTAGACTTTATAAAACTAGACTCTTAGCAAACTCTATAGCAAACCAAATATTTAGCTAATAAAATTAATACTATAATATAGATAGAGATACTTATCGGGATAACTGGGGGTGCACTCCCCCAAGCTGGATTGAAGTGTAGTCGTTAATGATGATGTAGAAGTTGAGGTGGATGGCGACAATGATGGCGCCTATCATGTCTCTTCTCCTTCAAAATCCTGCTAAACTAAAATAGACAACAAAGCTAGTGGAACTTGATTAAGCATTAGGGGTTAGCCACATTGCTTTAAGTTGCCTGAGATATATTTTTGGATTTTCATTTTTATATGCAAGAAAAGATAAAGTACTTATGCATCTTTATTTTATTTTTATGCCACCACAAAAGATAGCCTAGAGGTGTTTAAGCCTCGGGGATATTAGCATGGGGCTTTAAGGTTTTCACAAAATGAAGCTCAAAATATTTTTGTTGTTTTCAAATGCAAATATAAGATGCTAAAAGACAAATATGTAATGCGGGGAATTTACATATGGATAACTACCGAGTTACCTTTCAGCGAGGATTCGGTGTTTAAAGTCCTCCGAACTGGACTTTCTAGTTCTGCTCTTTACTCCCATGGTATATTAGTTGTCACAATCGGTGGCACTGATGATTCTATTGTCTCTTCTGATGATGTTTTGGGAGATGTCTTCTTCTTCCTCCACTTTAGCTTAGCTGGTGGACTCTTCTCTGGAGTGGTTGATCTTTCTTTCTCTGTGGATGGTTCAGGTGTAGAGGTTTTAACCTCTTCACTTACCTTCTCATCTCCTGAGTCTTTAATCCACTGCCTCCTTTGGCGGCGACGAGCTGACCTGCTTTTTCTGGGTTTCTCATAATTATTATAGCTATTAAAGTACACACGTACCTTTTCTGTAGGGAACTGGAAGTGTATCTCTCATGTATGGATGTAGATGATGGCGCGTGTAGTGTTGAGAAACGGTCTCCCAAGCACTATTGGAGGATCTTCATCTATCCCCATGTCCATGACTATAAAGTCAGTGAGAACATAGTGATCCATGATTTTGACTGGTGCGTCTTTAGCAATTCCTTCTGGAACCCGATATGATTGGTCTGCCATCTGTAGCTGCACAAATGTTGGTTGCAAGGGCAATTTTCTAAATAATAGTTCATAGGTTACCTTTTCCATTAAGTTGATACCAGACCCCGTATCGTAAAATGTATTGTTGAAGGTTAAATAATTAATGGAACATGCGATGGTAGGAGTACCTGGATCATCTTGCTTGCGAAGCATAGGTGACTCAAGTAGATGGTCATTTTTAGAACTTACCTTGTTGATCACCATTACCTTTGTAGGCTGCGCCTTCTTTTATCTATCCTGATTCTTCTTTTTATTCTTGTTGAAGGTCTCGATCTTTGGTTCTGGCAGATATGAATAAGACCATTGCGGGTGAGCAGGAGAGGTATGTGTCTTGTTCTTGAAGTTGAACTTCTCCTTTCTTCCTCGATGTTGAAACAAATTTTTCGACCGCCGGGCGTAGATGATAGCTTTAGCCGAAGCTCAGAATGGACGACCAAGTATGATCGTCGATCTTTCGCTTCCTCCTGTTTCCACAACCGCTAAGTCCGGCCGGTACGTAAGAGCCTCTAATTGCCACACACACGTCTTCAAGTATCCCCTTGGGATAGCATAGTGACTGATCTGCTAGCTGCAAGCACATGGTTGTATACAAAAGTGGTTCACCATGAATCTTTTCATATATTACCTTAGGCATTATGTTCACGCTTGAGCCGAAGTCACATAGAGCATTGTCGAAGGTGTGCGGTCCTATCTGGATCGTAATGATTGGCCTTCCTGGATCTTCCTTCTTGGGTGGCATAGAGTCATCCAACCAGTTGCTTCCTGAGGTCTCTCTATAGTAGTGACCTGCATTAAAAATGTCGACAAGATTTGCAGATTCTAATTCTTCCGGCTGGCCCGGAATCTTACCTGGTATCATCTTATTAAAGCTATGTTGGTTTTTAATTGCTGAAGAAAAGCTTTCCATTCTAGTATTGATAAGTTCTAGAGCTTTATCATTGGAAACTATCTTCCTAGATAGATTCTCCATAGCTTTACCTTGGCTAAGAACTAGGTCTCTCAAAGAAGGTTGATTATAATTATTAAAGTTATTACCTTGATTATTACCTTGGTAGTTGCCTTGGTAGTTGGGCCTCTGTTGGTTCCAACCTTGATTACTGAGGAGGGCGATAATTGTTGTTGTTATTGATGAAGTTGATGTCCTCCACAATCTCTCGGGCAATTCTGCGGTGTGGGCCTGTGTTACCACATTCTTCACATGTCATGCGGGAATCTTGAATTTGCATGACCTCCTTGGGTTGAGGATCTCTATCCTTAAGCTTCTTCATAATTAGGTCCATCTTGGCAGACAGCATATCTACCTCTTTCAGCTGGTGCATTCCTCTCTTGCGGGGTTGACGCTCTTCATTCCAACCTTGGTTGGAAGCCATCTTCTCCACAAGCTCTGTAGCATGTGTTAATGTAAGTGATAAGAAAGCACCTCCTGCTGCAGCATCCATCGTCTCACGAGCACTAGGAACTAGCCCGTGGTAGAAAGTTTGCATCGGCAGACCACTTCTCCATCCCATGATGTGGACATTCTCGAAATATATTCTTGGAAACGTTCCCACGCTTCCGGACGATTCATCGTGTTCTTTGTTGGAAATTTGATACCTTCCCTCTCAAGGCATTCGTCTTGCCTATAGGGAAGAACTTGGCGAGAAAGGCTGTGGAACATAGGTCCCAAGTTGTATTCTTCTCCTTCGTAGCATAGAACCATTGCTTTGCCTTCCCCAAGAGTGAGAATGGGAAGAGACGTAGCAATATGGCGTCTCTGGATACGTCCTTCATAGTGAAAGTACCGCAAATCTCCAGGAAGTGTTGGAGATGAGCACTCGCGTCTTCATGTGCCTTTCCGCAGAATTGACTTGATTGCACCATGTTGATGAGTCCTGGCTTAAGCTCAAAGCCATTGTCTCCAACCTCTACCTTCGGACCAGTGAGGATGTTGTCCGTGGTAGGAGCTGAGAACTCATGAAGTGTCTTGGTAGCCATAGCCTCAAATTCAGGTGATAGGCTTCGCCGACTTGATCAACGTCCGAATCGGAAGGTCTTGATGTCTCGAAGATGATGTCCGTGGCCGGTGTTTGTCCGAGTTTTGCTCGGCCATCGATTAATTTTTAGGATCTTCTATAAAATTATCTGGACGGTTCCAATTCATACATTTACCCTGCATAAAATCAAAAACAAATAGACAACAGGGTTGAACCTGTTTGAGTATGTGATAATAGGTTCTAAATGCATTATGTGATGCAAGTGATCTCTCTTAATTCCATGTATGTTGTGTTTAGGTTTTTGGTTAGCACCCTTTCTAAACTAGGAAAGTTAGAAACGGAGCCATGAAAACTAAACCACTGTTTAAGTTTGTGACTAGCACCCTTCCCCGGCAACGGCGCTAGAAATGCTTGTTGATATTTCTAACACGATCCAAATTAGGAAGGCTTAAAAAATATATATGGTATCTATCTAATCATGTTAGCTTGGATGTGGAGTTAATCTCACAATCCAACAAAGGCGGAGTTAGGCGGTGTTAGTTGTGGGGTGTAATCTCAGTATCATTATCCATAGTGGAGTTAATCTTACTAAGGATATGTACTCAAGGTATATCACTCATTTCTAGGCATTACCTACATACTAGTCTGTCACCCTAGCAATAACGCTCTAAGAAATGCGGGTATGGTATTCTTGAAAAGGCCTTGATAAAAGATGAACTTGATATCTGCAAGCGCCTACGATAGAAATACCATCGTAGCACTTCACCGGGAGTAATCCAGGTATCATATTTATATTTTACCACAGGGAAGGGGAAGTCTATGGAAAGTACAGAGATAGGGGTGGCTAATGATTTAGATTATGATTTACTTGAGATCCACTTGCAGTTGTATAATGCAGAGTAGCCATATGCACCAAGCAATACTCATAACAGGGTAAGTCACAAGATAAAGATAATTGAATAAATGATAACTACCCAAGTCTAAGATCATCGTGTGCCACTAGTATCATATGAGCTATTAACATGATATAGAAAGAATAGAAAGAATATTCCTAAGATACTCCTAATCATATGTCAATGAATACTATAATTAGTGCAAATACATCTAGCTATCATGGCAAGGTTGCAATACATCTATACATGGTAAGCATTACCAATGACAATCAAGGACGAAACTTGATCATCACCGTAATTATGGCTCAACTTGGCCTATCATTCGGAGGGTGGACTCCAAAGGACTCAACAGACTTTGTCCCGCGCGATCTACCACACGTCCCCGAATGTAGGGTGCAATCGCAGATAAACGTTGTATAAACACCACGTTTACACATTGCTTATCACCCACATAGTGATCATCTAAGTGGATGCTATACGATTCCATGCATAAGATATAAGACAAACTCACTAAACTAAATATATAACTATAGCATGCATGGATACATATCACTAAGAATATAATCATTATATAGAACAAAGTCATATCAATTGTATTCCAACAATAATACTTACAGTTGGATACAAGAGAGAAGCTACGAAAACACTTGCTCCCGCTACTTCTTGACTATCGTGAATCCAAGATGAACTTGACTTCCTCTAGAACTAGCTAGGTAGCTAACTACGTCTAATATGATGAACTAGGGCTTAGGTCTAGACTTGGTTGGACTTGATATGAGTTGAGAATGAACTCAGAATGAATTGATAATGAATTAGGGTTTAGCCCTGGGGTCGGGTGGTCTTCTTATATAGCCCTCGGCGATGAACAGGGACCCTTGGATCAAACCGACCTTGAACAACGGTATAGATACAACCTCAATGTCGGTGGTAAACCGCCATAGAAATCTGAGGCTGACTGGTGGGACCCACCTGGCGGTCGCCGTGGATGATCCTGGCGATCGCCAGGGCCCTGAGCCACAACTGTGTCTCCTTCCTCCTGGTGTCTTCTGGTGTCTTGTAGAATGTTTTAGTCCACTTTTTGGGTCGAGTTACTTCACGGTCAAGTCTTGTCATCGTATGGGATGTAAACTCTTAGGTTTCTCACCGTTCTTATCTGCTTTTATCTGTTCAGTCCCTGCAAAGTCATGGAATACCAAAACTCGTGGAAATATGTTAGTTAGACCCCTAGACTTATGTTGTTATTCATCTTAAGCCCTTATTTGATGTCTAATTGGTTAATAATATTATGCTATAAGGTATACCAACATAGCCCACCATCCAATTAGTAAGACTTGTAGCCTTATTGATGCGAGTAGGGAGGAAACTCTGCTTTGTTCCCTATTAGTTATCGGCCAAGATAGATTGGTAGAAGACTTTGTTTACCCAAGTTAGAAGTCAAAGACCCTTAGTTATCCTCTTTATTGCCTCTATTTATCCTAACCTTGTTGCTATTCCTAGTTACCATAAAAAACCTTCTAACTATCCTAAACCCTTTTTAGTTACCTTAGAACATTTATAGTTATTATAAACCCAAACTTAGTTACCCTTTTTGTTGAGTTAGATTGTAGTTAGCCTCACACGTTTCCCCTGTGGATTCGATATTAAAACCCCCCGGTGAAAGCTACAATGTAGTATCACGTGGCGCTTGCGTATTTTTTTCCTATTATTTTGTGTGCGTTAAAAATACCCAACACTATACAGATAGGCACTATGCTAACAACTTTACCTTGCTATGCAAAATAAGCATTGTGCCAACTTTACCCCCGCCATGCCGGTATTATCTTAAATCTTTTTCCGCCCATGCGAATAATTCCCTAGAAGGGACATCAATGCCGGGATTGGCTCACCAAATTTAGAAATAAATCTGAATACTACGTAACATACATGCTTAATTCAACGTTGGTCAAATTAAACATGAATGTGATTTTTACAACTCTTATCATAATGACCTAAAACTGAAAATACATTCTTTTCATTGATAGTACATTGCTTTATCATTTCTTGAATTAATATCCAAGAATTCTTTTCTTTTCTCGAGTCACAAGTGACCAACTCATTTTCTTTTCGCCTTCAAGAACAAAAACATGAAGATCTTTGTCCGAAAATATTCAACAATAGTCAACAATAATGAGCATGAAATAACGCTTTGATGATCTGGTTAAAACATGCACATTAAACTTTAAATATCTTTAATCAGTATTCTATATCACCGTTAGGCGTAAATAGAATAAAATATCATTCTTTGTACATCAATTCCACATCACCGTTGGGCGAAATGGAATTAAATTATTGAAACTCAATAATCTCGAAAGCTTATAATCGCTCCTCACAAATTGAGGATGATCCATCTTTATTGCAACGGAAACATAAAAATACTTTTCTTTTATCTTTATCTTCTCTCTAGAAAATTGGTCACTGATGCAAAATGACAATACCATAAGCTCATTAAAATTATAATATTGTTATCATCAACATTGGTCGAAAAATAACAATACCATAATTAACTTTAAACAAATATCTTTTCTTTACACAAATACATTTCTTTTTCCTCAAATTAACTAGAGGAAAAACATTATTTCATAGTCAAAATTATAATATTGTTATCATCAACGTTGGTCGAAAAATAACAATATTATAATCATCTTTAAATATTCTTTTTTCTCTTTCTCTATTTCACCAACTAAAATAGAGGATCATCATTTTCTTAATAACTTTATACTTTCCAGAAGCATCACCATATACTTTCTATTCTCTAAACAAATTATATCAAATAAATTTGAGTAGAAAAAAGAACAAAAACTATCAATATTTGCTTCTGGAAAAAGGTAAAACAAGACTCATTTTATACTCTACTTTTGGGCTGGCCTGAAAAATAAGTACCGTAGCCTAAAACTGTGCGGCGAGAGCACGTTCGGCTCAACTGCACGCGTGAGTCGGTAGCCGGCTCAACTTGGCGTAGCCCATTAGTACACTCGGTTCCTTGTTTTTTTTTTTTTTTATTTACTTTCTGCTGCGGCCAGTTCCTTTTGGCCCAAAGGCCCAATTGCGCTTAGCCGAGCATGGCACATCATTGCTGGCCGTCGATCGGAGGCCAGTGTATCCAATGGCCCTGCGTTGATTTCGTGAGCACAAAAAACCAGCCGGCCGCCTCTTCTGTAACCCTAGGCCATTTTCTTCTTTCTCTGTCTGCGCCGATGGCAACAGCAGCGGCGGCAGCTCGGAGACTGCCCGGAGCAGGTGCCGGCGGCTCCCCCGGCCTTCTCTTCCTCCCTCCCCTTTCTGCTCTCAGCGGTGCAGCACCACAAGGCGAGCAGCAGCTTCGCCCGCCCATGGCGGATCTTAGGGAGAGGAAGATGACGGTGACACCGCAGCCGAACCCTTCGCCGGCGTGCGCGCTCGCCCTTTGCTGATGCGCCGCCGTCGAGCGGTCCGCGCGGCGGTGTCCTTTTCCCGAAATGGTGACCGCGCAGTGGCAAGCTGATGCCCCAGCGGCTCAGTTCTCTATCCCGCGCAGCGGTGCGGCCGCCGACTGTGGTGACGGGCAGGAGATCCCCTGGTACGAGAAAACCCCCTGCAATCCGTCCTCTTTTCTTGATTTCGGGATCAATTTTATGGTTAGGGTTTCAATTCTTTTCCGATCGGGCAATTTCTTTTTCCGATCCGATTAGAAACGGTCAATTCTTTCGATCGGAGATCAAAAGTCTTTCTTTCTTTCAATTCAGTCTCCAACTGGATCTACGATCTAGTGCAACCAGGCTCCTGATACCAATGTTAATAATATAGGATCGCTCTAGGTGTAGATCGAGTGGGTATTCACTTTGCATTTGGATGAACAACATAAATCATGACACCACATACAGAGAATTAGGAAGAATTAGGAAGGTGAGAGGGAGGACAGTGGAGAGCAGAGACATGCACCAGGGGGGCTTGACGGAGAAGCTCGAGGTTGAGGTTGATGCAGGAACGACGGTGGACATCCTGTCGCTTACAGCCCTCTCTGGATTGGATTAGGGTTAGGATGGTGGGTACTGTAGCGGCGGCAGTGAACCTCGTACCTGCCGTTGGCCCCACCTCCTCTTTATAGGGCTGCGCGACAGGGGCCCACCAGCCACATCTTGGGCTGGGTGTCCCAATCAGGACACAGTCAAGGGGCCGTCTCAACCGTTGGGTTGAGAGCGGTGAGATCAATTCTAACAGGGAGGACAAGCTAAAGAGCCAAGGAAATCTGCAGAAGGCCCGGGAGAATGACCTTGTCGACCTGCAGGGAATCGACAGGGACATATACGCGCTGGCAAAGAGCCTGGAGCTGGAGGGAGGCTCGGGTTTGGGCTGCATCTATTCCTGTCCTGGGTGTCGAGCTACCAGATGCAGCGCGCCACGACCACGGGTCTGCCAGTGCCACTGCCACCGCCGTTCCTGACGCCAGCCATGGAGAAGGTGGCGCGCAACGCATGCCATGCAATCACTTGGTGGCCCAGCAAGCTAGTCGTCGTCAGAGTGCCATAATGCTCTTGGGGAATTTGGAACAACTGTTCGACAAGTGGGACGAAAAAAGCAGTCGTCGTCGCGGGGCAATGGCATCCACCCTCGAGACGTTGAACTTCGGGAAGCAAGTGCACGAGGTGGGTTAATTAGTACACTCCAGTACCATGTCCATGTGTTATAAAGTCATTAATTAATCCCGGCCTCACTGTCGGTGGACGGCACCGCGGGCATGCAATTATTTATTGTTGTTTGCAGGCCGTCAAAGCAGCGATCAACGGCGGTGGTACCCGGACGACGAACACCACTTCCGGCAGCGGCGGCGACAAGGAAAAGCCCGCCGTCGCCGCCGCCACCACCCTGGATGATGATCTCAAGGGCGACATCAAGTCTACGATTGCCATACGGCTGTTCGACTGTATCATCAAGTTCAAAAAAAGCAGTTCCGTAGACGACTTGCCCAAAATATACGAGGTGCGTGGTTTAGTAGTATTATTATTATTATATAATTATATGTAATATACATACTGATCCAGGCCCAAATAATTAATTATATAATCAGTTACTTATACTCACTGTTAATGGACGCATGATATGATGCCACGATCTTGCAGGCCGCCGAAGTAGCCATCAACTATTGGCGCTGCGTTCGCGTTCAGGGAAAATCACTTCCGGCACCGGCAGCCAGTACCAGTGGAGCGCCACCAGCCGCCCGCCCATCATCAGCGCCACCTCACCAGAGTGACACGGTGGGCTGATTTGGCTATCAGGCCCATCAGCGGTCCCGAGTGAAGCGCCACCAGCCCACCACAAGAAACAGTGCTGATAGGCAGAATCGACTGTGACGATGCCGTACCACATATATTTTGTGATTTTTTTTTTTTTTTTGAAAGATCCGGTTTCCCGGCTTTGATTATATTAAGAGAAGGAAGCAAAACATCAAGTACAAGCGCGAGTAGCGCTACCCGGCATGGCCTAGGCTTAGCCGGGATTAAAACCTTAGCTGACTACTCACTAATTGTCCTAGCAACCAGTCCCTCGGACTCCAGCTGAATAAACATCCATCCCCATACTTCAGGCTGACTACCCTGTTGGCTGTGACTACTCAACAACAAAGACCTAAGACAACACCGAACATACCCTAACTCCGCCAGTTTAAGACCGGCCGACACTGGCACTAATCTAGCTAACATAGATAAACTGACATAACAACACACAATCAGTTCAGAAGACTGATCAGGGCTCTATCTCCACGGTGCCTGCTTCCTGTGCCACTGCTTCCAGCATCTTCATCAGCTTCTTGTTCCCCAGTTTTGCCGCCTTCTGGATGGCCCTAACTGCCGGCTCCGGGAGGTCATCGCCATACATATCAAGATACTCAGTCACTACCTCGTCAGGCACCTGCTGCTGCGGATCATCAATGAAGCTGAGTTCCTTCATCAGTCTGTGTTGTGCCCGGTTGGCCACTGGCACTGAGGAAGGCTTGGCCGCCAGACGGGTACTAGATCGAGTGGGCGCCATGTCTCTCTTGGCCTTGCGCGCCCGTGGTGCAGGCGAGCAAGCAAGCTGCGGTGTCGGCCTGGGCGGCAGTGGCAGGATCGGTGGCGGCAGCTCCTTGAAAAGCCCGACAAAGATATCAGGAAACTCCTCGGGTGCCATCCCCTGCATCGACCCCCCGTGTGATTTATTTATCATATACTCGTGTGTTGCAACAAGTTATTATATGTTTGTAATTTCCAAGTCAGCATCCAGTCATTCATAGTTGTCTCGCCACTGAGCTTTACCATGCATTGATATGCTCGATTGACTGCCTATATACACATTTCTTAGCGTCTTTAATTTGCTGACACCAGCTAAGTCTATGTCACCGGTCACCGTGCACAAGTCTATGTCACCGGTCACCATGCACAAAGTGTGGATTCCGTTTCTTAGAAAAAAGACTCTTAGGCCTCGTTTGGCTACTCATGGATTGGGGTGGATTCGGTCCAAACCATGCCCTCCCGTGGATTGCAGCCCACGCAGGGTTGGATTCCCACGCTCGATCAAAAACTGTATTTGGCAGCGCGTGTGGGGGAGTGGATCGCAGTCCGATCCAAGTCGACCCACGGGTGAGAGAAAATCTCCACCCGTGGCGTGGAACGGTCGGACTCGGATGCACGCGGCTCGCGAGTCCTCGCGTCGTTCCTCACGCGCCGCCGCTTCCAAGCTCTCCGCCTCCTCTCGCCGGCGTCATCCTGAAAGCTCTTCGGTGGATCCAGGTGCCAAGTCCTCCCCCATCTCTCCTCCACCTTCATCTCGTCTCCCTTCCCCTCCTCCTCATCCACTTTTGTTTGTGCTAGGGTTCTAGATGACGGCGGCGGCGGCGGCTGCTCACAAACCTACCTCGGGCATCTCTCAAGTCGTTGCAGGTGCATCTCTCCTCTACCTATGTGCTGTTGACAGCCTGTTGCCACTAGCTTTCTCACAGCTGCACTAGTTCAAGTGGTGATGTACGCCAAGTTTTCCTGTGAATTATAACTACCAACGAACATGTTCCTGTAGGATTTAAGGATGACTCTTTGCCATGTTCAGTTCAGAGCTAAGTAATAGATTGTCTTGAACAGTTCTGTAAGGTATCTTGTTGTACCATATGATGTAGAATTAATTTCTTGTGTTCAACAGTATGATAGAACAGTAATTTCACCTTTTATGAATAGTGTGAAAATCTAAAATGATTTCAAGACAACCTTGCCTTGTTCAAGCAGGTACAGGCTTTGGAGTATTGCTTCTCTATGTGTGCTTCTCTATTGTAGCTGTTCTTCCTCTTGGTAAAAGAAGTGCTGCTATCCCACTGGATGGTATAGTTAAAACTATTTTCCCTTCAGCTGAAGTGATGTTGTGATAGCTTTCCAAAGGAATGTTTTCCCTTCAGCTCGAAGAATATCTTGTCATAGTGGAGCTCAAGATGTTTTTTTTTTTTTTGTTCTAGAAATAGAAAACTGAAAGGTTGCTTGCTAAACTGACTGCATGCTTTGTTTCCATATGATCAGTGTACATACAACTTTATTTCTTTTCTAATTCAGTAGGACTTCCATCCATGACTTGTGTTCACAAGTGTCAACTTCTAACCAACTTAGAATTAGTATGTACATTTGGATAACTAAATGTTAGCTCATGGTTGCTTTGAATAACTAATTGCCTCGCATTATTTGAGGGTTCAGTTTCTAAATTTTTTTAGATTTATTTCCTTCACATGTGTCACTTTATGCATATCTGTAGCCTGTAGGATTTAAGGATGACTCTTTGCCATGTTCAGTTCAGAGCCTCTTTGTATTCACTCTGTTCAGAAGCCGCAGTCCAAGACCGAGGTAAGAAATAGCTTGCATATTTGAATCTTGACAATGACATACTTGGTACTCCCTCTGTTCCCTTTGTGTATGATGTTTCAAAATTGTTCACACTGAAAGAAAAGCTAAGCTATGACCTTATGCCCCTCTACTGTTTTGTGTATCTTGCTATGTACTAAATTTATTTCTCCCAAAACTGCTCATTTTATCGTATTAATTAAACAATATAAACAAAGAAAATTGTTGCTTGCACTAAATGGAATAGGCACACTTCTGTAACTATCCAACCGAGTAGTTATATATGGATGTATACAAAAAGATAATTCTTGGTGTCATATAAATCTTTTTTTCTACTGTAGTTTGTGTATTATCCAGATTGGTACGTTGATAGGTAATTAGGATCCATATCCATAGGAGTTATCATGTCCTTCCAAATTTCCTGTGATAAACATCAAACTTGAACCATCGGCTGTAATTTCAGCAAAGCTATTGCACCATGTGCTGCAATTGTGATGGATGTTCAGTTTGCTCAATTTGGGATCATCAGGCTGCAGGCTGTGCACTCCCTGCTGGTCCCTGTTGGGAATTTCAAAAAAAGGCAAGGTTGATCTAGATGGTATTGGCTAATTACTGTCCTGACAAGTGACAATTGATTAACCATGATATCTGACATCTATTTTGTTGTTATTTATTCTGCAGAAAGTCTATTGTTGCCTCTGTCCAGACTAGTCCTGTCCTTATCCATCTGAAACTGTGTCGATTGTTGCCTTGTTTCATTATTCTGTTGCATAGTTGTGCTCTTGACTCTGAATGGAATGAGAACAATGATTGCTTTGTGCAGCTGCAACAGTAGCACTATCGAACTTAGTAATTGCTTTGTGCATAGAGTTGCCTATATCTATCAAAACTTGTCCTACTATATGAACAAGTGCACTTGCAGCAGTTCTAAATTCCTGAGTAATCTGATCAGTCTGTACAAGCTTATAAGAAAAATAGAGCAAAGTTAAATTAGAGGTGAGTTAGCAGCTTGCAGTTTTAAACCTGAGTAATCTGATTAAACTCAAATAGGAGGAGAACCTATAATGATAATTGGTTTAGTGGCTGTAGCAAGCAATTAAACTTTGCTTTGTACTAAATTCCTGGAATTTGCAAGTTGAAACTTCTACCATGATACTTCACTGCAGTCTGCTTCTTCATAAAGTTTGAGTTTTTATGTTTCAGTGCAGTTCATTTCATGTGGTGTGCAGTTATAGTACTAAATTATTTCTCTTTGATCTTTGTTGAAGTTTTTATTAGCCTAAATCAGTTGTGTCAATAGTTCTGATGTTTACTCTACTGTTGTACTAATTATGTTTACTCTACAGCTAGGCCGGCCTGCCACTGGAACATTTTATCTATTTTTTCTGCACTACCAAGCCACCATGTTGTATCTCAAGTCTGCAGGCAGTGGCATTCAGATATTAGTAGTTATTTCCACTGAACTTGAGAGATTACATATGTGTATGCACTCTTGTAATAATCTTCAGATGGGTTAAAGTTTCTAGTTCCTTGAATTATAATGCGTTCAGTGAAATGTTCTTGTCAAATTTTTTTTTTTTTTTATGATCGAATTCTCAATTTTTTATTAGTATTTCTTGAACTATAGAGATTGTTTCCTCATTTTCTGAAAGTTTATAGATTTGTTTTATTTTAAAAATTTTTCTTATTTACTTTGGTTTGTTTGTGTATGTTGTTAAACTGTTGTAAGCAAACCTTTCCATTGTTGTCAAAAAAAAGAAAAGAAAAAACCTCAGCTATCCACGCTCTTCCAAATGACCAAATTAAAGTAGCAGCGGGTCAACCCTTTCCCCTGACGTGGGTGGAAGGGATCGGGTGGGGCACGTGGATCAACCCAATCCACGCTTGGGTGTAGACACACGTGAATTTTTCACACTTCCAGCCAAACGAAGCCTTAGAGCTTGTTTGGCTCCACATAAATCCATCCCAAACCACGTGATGGTCGGGGGTGGATTTGTGCCAAACAAAGCCTTAAGCTGTAGAGACATGCATTATGGTGATCGGCTTGGGTTTTTCATTTTCGTTTTTGATGCTGCATATGGTTAGGGCCTGTACACACTTAACAAATCAAGGAAGCCAAACAACATCATATTTGAAGGCATTAGGTTTCAGTAGAAAATGGAGAGACTGGATTGCATTTTTACTAGGGACGTACTGCTTCTTCGAAAATTCTAGTTAACGGACAGCCAACTCGAGGGATTAGGCATGCTCGTGGTTTGAGACAGGGAGAGACTCCCTCTCCCCACTGTTGTTCATACTAGCTATCAATCCACTTCAACGCATCATCAAGAATGCTGCTAAAAGGATTACTTATGCCGATTCTCCCAAAAGCGGCAAATCTACATTGCTAAATTTATGGTGACGATACGGCTATATTTGCAGAACCATCGGCCTTGGAGTTGGATTGGCTACACAATTTTTTTTTTTTTTTTTTTTTTTTTGTGATTGCTCGGGGCTAAGAATAATTATTTCTAAACGGAGATTTTTCCTATACGAGTGGGCATGCATTAGGGGAAAATGTACCTTCGCCGACGGTATGCAGTGTTTTGCCGAGAGCTAGAATATATGGCTCTCAGCAAAAGTATCTCTTTGCCAACGGTTATGCTCGCCAACGACGAACCCTTGGCGATGGTACATTTGCCGACGGCTCTTCTCTTGGCAAAGATCAGCCCTCGGGAAAGGTAACCTTTGCCGA
This sequence comes from Hyparrhenia diplandra, assembly GCA_015847255.1. Lineage (NCBI taxonomy): Eukaryota > Viridiplantae > Streptophyta > Magnoliopsida > Poales > Poaceae > Hyparrhenia > Hyparrhenia diplandra. The sequence continues at coordinate 61,220 of JADLZK010007042.1, read as the reverse complement.
CGGCGCGTCTCTCGGCAACAATTAGCCCTTGGCAAAGTGAATCTTTGCCGAGAACCGGGCGTTTAACCCTTGGCGAGGTGCGGCGTACCGACGCCGTTCTTCACGTCACCTATGCCATGGGTCGGCGTTTAACCCTCGGCAACCCGCACCATCTTTGCCGAGGGGCAGTACACGGGCCTCTCGGCAAAGGTTTTTTCTCCAACCGCCGAACAACGACTCCTACGAGCGTGCTACACGTCCTATTACTTTGCCGAGAACCTCAACAAGTTAACTCTCGGCAAAGGGTTTTTTAACACCGTAGCCGATTGGAGTGCCACGTGTCCTATCCTTCCCGAGAGGCGTACGCTTTGCCGAGAACCGTTGTGAGGCCGTCGGCGAACATGTACCTTTGCCGAGAGGTCGCCAAGGCAGCTCTCGGCAAAAGCACCTCTTTTGCCGAGAGCCCCACCGGCCCTCGGCAAATATTTATTTTTTATTTTTTGGATTTTGCCTTCCCAATTTTTTTTTGTAGATAAGGTACAATACTGAGATATCCATGTTCAAGTTTGGAGATTTTTTTCGTACTTTTTACTATATTTTATGAATTTTCATCTTTTATTTGAATTTCTTTTCAAAACTCATATTTGAACTTCAAGTCATTCGAATAATGGATCTAAATATTTGGAAAAATGATATTCATGCTTGTGAGTGTAACTTAAGGCCTCATCCCTAGCCACACCCCAAAATTCGAACATCTTGTGCGCGAAACATGTCAACTCACGTGCGGGTGAATCGTTTTTAAATTCTATAAAAAGCAAACGAAGTTAAAAAATCATGAAATTTGACGAGTTGCCGTGATATTGCATGTGTACATTGTGATAAAAATTTGGAAAGATTTTGTGCAAGTTTGGATCCCGGGCTGCGAAAACCCCGGAGATCTCGGGTTGAGTTTCGTTATCACATGTTGCGGATGTATGAAATGATGGACTTGGCCGCCAAACCCCTTCACGAGAACACCACGGTTTCGCAATCGGACAACATTGGTCGCTTATTAGGGGTGAAGTCCGAATTAAACATGAGTCGAAAGGTGCTTCGATAGGTTGTTGTCCGTGGGTTGGCACCCTACTTCCAAAGGGCCACTTTGCACGCCAACGGGCATGTACGAAGTCACGAAAACTCTTTAGTGCACTAAAGATGCCCTACGAAAGGATACATGCTTGCGAGAATGGGTGTGTCCTATTTAGGAAAGAACACACGGATACAAAGTACTATCTAAAGTGTAAAGAGTCATGGTTCGAAGAGGTACCAACTAGAGATGGTCGGAAGAAGTAGCTTGACGTCGCCCGAAAAATCATACGGTACCTTCCGTTCGTACCGAGGGTCCAACGACTATACATGACCGAGGAATCCATGAAGCAAATGACATGGCACAAAAAGGGCAAACGATACAATCCTGACAAGATAGTACATCCATCAGATGGTGAAGAATGGCAATACTTCGATGGAAAACATCGGGAGAAAGCAGATGAGGCATGTAATGTACGTGTTGCGAAAGCAATAGATGGGTTCAATCTGTATGTAATGAGTACTGCCACATACACATGTTGGCCCATGTTCGTTATCCCGCTGAATCTCCCCCCCGGTGTCGCCTTTCAACGGGAGACCATATTCTTGTTGCTGATAATTCCTGGACACCCGGGGAGTAACATGGGCGTGTTCATAGAGCCTGTGATCGATGAATTGATCAAGGCTTGGAACGAAGGCGTATGGACGTCGCACCGAATCGACAAAAAGTCAACCTTCAAAATGCACGTTTGGTACCAGTACTCAATTCATGACTTCCTGGCGTATGGGTTGTTCTCAGCCTGGTGTGTTCAAGGAAAGTTCCCATGCCCAATATGCAAGGAACGTGTGAGGTTCATCTGGTTGAAGAAGGTGGTAAGTATTTGTCGTTTGATCAACATCATTAGTTTCTGCCTCTTGACCATCCATTCAGACAAGACACGAAGAACTTTATAAAAGGGGTTGTAGTGACAGAACCTCCACCGCAGATGAAGAATGGTGGCGAGGTTCGTGCTCAGTTAGATGCTCTTGTGGCCAATGAACAAGGTGGTGGTTTTGTGGGATATGGTCAGCAGCATATGTGGACTCATAAGTCGGGCTTGGAGAGGCTCCCCTATCATGATGACCTGCTTGTGCCACATCACATTGACTTTATGCACACTGAGAAGAATATTGTTGAGGCACTTTTTGGCACCCTCATGGAAACTAATAAGTCTAAGGACAACCCTAAGGCTAGAGTGGACATCACAACCTTATGCGATAGACCAAAGCAAGAGATGAGGCCTCCCGCAGGCGGCAAGAAATGGAGAAGGCCCAATGTTGATTTCGTCTTGGCCATCAAAAAGAGGAGGGAAGTACTTAAATGGATGAAGACACTGAGATTTCCAGATGGGTATGCACATAATGTCAAGAGGGGAGTCAATTTAACTACTCTGCGAGTCAACGGGATGAAGAGTCATGACTACCACGTATGGATTGAGCGGCTGCTTCCCACAATGGTTCGAGGCTTTGTCCCTGAGAGTCTATGGCTAGTGCTATCAGAGTTGAGCTATTTCTTCCACCAGCTATGTGCAAAGGAGGTCTCTTAGTCTATCTACAAAGAGTTGGAAAAAATGGCACCTGTATTACTCTGTAAGTTGGAGAAAATATTTCCACTCAGATTCTTCTTGCTGATGCAGCATATGATTCTGCACCTCCCGCATGAGGTACATATGGGGGGGCTGGTGCAGTACCGTTGGTGCTACCCAATCAAGAGGACTCAAAAAAAATGTTCGCAAAAAATGTAGAAATAAAGCCAAGATCGAGCCTTCAGTTGCAGAGGCATACGTTGTAGAGGAGGTGTCAAATTTCACAGCAAAATACTATACCGAGAACCTTCCTAGTGTGCATGATCAAACCCCTCGTTACAACGTTTGTGAAAATCAATCGAAGCATAGCCTTTTCCAAGGCCAACTCGGAAGAGTGAGTGCATCTACCACTAAGCAGTTGAGCAATGAAGACTGGCACAGTATCATGCTATATGTGCTGACCAACTCGCCAGAGGTGGATCCATACAAACAACAATTCATTCATGATTCCTGGCCTGAATCGAGGGCTCCAGAGCCACATGAAATTGATACCCTTCTTTCAAGAGGTGCGGGACCACAAAGGCCCAATTTCATTTTGTGGATCAAAAGAAAGGTAATGTCCAATTGTGCTCGTCCATTTGAAGTTGGTCATGCGTTCCAATCAATATTATAATGCTCTATCCTCCTTGAACTTGCAGGCACAAACCGATCCTTCCATCGGTGGTGAGTTGATTGCTGTTGCAAACGGTTGTGAATTAAGGGTCCGGTCATTTTCCGGTTATGATGTGAACGGATATCGTTTCCACACGACAAGCTACGAACAGAATCGACCCAATTGAAGTACCACAAACAGTGGCGTGCTTATGGTTGACATTACTGGGAATGAATATCATGGAAGAGTCCAAGAAATATATGAGCTTTCATTTTATGGCGCCCCACATCTTAAACCTGTGATATTCAAATGTCATTGGTTCGATCCTGAATGTACTAAACGTACCCCCGGCAATTGGGCTAGTCGAAGTTCGACCGGATTCCGTGTATCCATGAGCCGATGTCTACATTGTGGCTCAACTGGCCATGCAGGTTTATTACCTGCAATACGCCTGCCAAAGCCAAGATTATCTTAAGGGTTTGGAGGTTGTGCAGAAGGTAGCGCCGCATGGTAAACTACCTGTCCCAAACGATGAAGATTATTACTTGATCAACCCAAACACATATGAGGAAGAGTTCTATCAAGAAGAGGGGCTACCAGGGAGTTTTGTGATAGACCTAACTGTAGATTTAGGAATGGAAGTAGACAATGAAATGGTTGATGACGATGACAATGACGATGGCGAAGAGGTGGGAAATTTGAAGGACTTAGACATGCTTGATCGACTGGGCACGGACAATGAAGACAACATTCCTCCTGAGGATTGTCTTTGTTATTTGGACAATTTTGATAGTGATGACGAGAGGACAGACATACCAGCTAATAATCTCAATGATGATCCTGATTACTTCTAAAACATGTAATACTGTGTCTTTTTTAATTAAGTTTTGTTTATTTTGCATATAATTCTAATAATGTCTTGTTTATGTTTTTATTTTAGGTGTTTGAAGAAAGATGGCGAGCACACGTCGGGGAAGACGATGGGCAGGGCTTGGACCCGAGGTGGACGTGGACCGGCGTCAGTTGCCCTTGTCCCACTTTTTATGTCGCAGGAGAGGGGGAGGACGACGGGGAGGGGTCAGACAGGAGGATGAGGAGGACCGCTGGCGGTAGGCCCAGGAGGCCGCTGTTGTAACATCCCAGATGTTAAAGAGTAATTAAAATATTAAATATGATCATTATCGTGTGTGAATATCAAGTATCATGGAAATAATGCATTTCATGTTTATATATTGCAAGTATATGTTGCAAATAGTGTGTTTTTTGTTCACTAATTAAGTTGGTTAATTATTTTATTAATCCTAAATTCAAAATCCTACTTTCTAAACTACTTGGAATTTAGAGATGGTCCTAAAAGCAAATGTGGAGATCTCGAGAAGCTGAACAACTTTCATTCTTAGAGATTTTGAAGTTGCTAAGTGATTTTGGGAGAAAAGAAGATAAAAAGGGGATGAATGCATTAGTACTCTATCTGACCAACTCACCTGCTTGCTTGCTCCTCTGCTCTGCTTGCCGCGTCGACGCCGTGCTCGTTTTGGCAGCACCTTCGCGGTGCTTCTCCGTGTGTGGACGTGCACCCACCTGCGTAGGCGATCTCCAGCAGGCTCTGGTGCTTCTGGACGACTCGTCGTGTCCGTTTTAACCACCCCGACGCTGACGCCGTCTCTCTTTCTCTCTCTGTTCTGCCGCCTGACCGTCCGGCTCGCCGGCGAAATTAGCCATGGCCGCGTTATCTCTGCCCAGTTGCTCGCATCACCAACTCCGCATCGCCGTTGCGCATCCCCTGATCAACCTCTTAGCACCTTGCATCGACTAAACTGCCCGCACAGCTGTTTCTTCCTCGGCGACGTCCGTTGCGCCGCCGTGTCCGCCTTCAGCGCTGGCAGCCATGTCCGTGTCATCTCCGTTGCAACCGAGCAGCACAGCATGTCGTGGTGAGCACAATACAGCTTCCTTAGGCTTCAGCTAGCACGAGTAGCATCTCCAGTGGCCGGAACGCTCTGGCGCCGCCGTGCTCTGCCATGGCAGTCCGCCATAGACGTGGGCAAGCTCGTTGCTAGGTCTTAATCGCTAATTTAACTAGCTTGGTGTGTTCGCCGGAGCACGGGGGACCTGTTGGAGTTCTCCCCGTCGCTGCTAACTCCGTCGGCCATCGTCTCTGCTTCGTCGGAGCTTTGCAGAGCCGCCATGACCGCCGTCGCACTCGTTGCCGTGCTTAGCGCTCTTAGCCGTCTTCGCCAGAGGGTGCGCAGAGTCGTGCCGTTTCTGTAGGGCCAGGCCGTGCCGCCGGGGACCTCGCCGTCGGCGGGTAATCGCCGGTCAGCGGCCGGAGTCGCCATGGTCAGCTCGGGCTGACCAGTAGGGTCACCCTGCCAGCGACTGCTATGAGAAGAAAATGGATTTTCTATTTTCCAGAAATGTTTAAATAGTGCTGGGATTTGTTCATTTCATAGAAGAAAAATATCTAGTGCTCCAACAATTATGAAACTTTATGTGTAGTTTCTTGATGATGATATCTATACAGGAAAAAATATGAAACCTTGAGAATTGATAGTTTGGGTATGATTAAAAATTACCTCTTTTAACTAAGAAATGCTTATTCCATGATTTTTGTAGGCTAAAATAAATACCCAATGTTGCCCTGTTCCTTGTTTTGGCTAGGAGTCAGATGTTAATCTGGTTGCCTGAGCAACTCGATGGCTAGGAAATAATCGCTAACAGGATAGATGGATGTGTTATTTTTCGAGGTAATAAAATTTCGAGCTGTCTTTGAGTGTGAATCATGATTGTTCAGGTGGTGGTGAACTAGATAGCAGGACCCAAACCGCTTCCCAGAGCACTTCATTGCATCATTAAGGCAAGTGCATGATGAACCTTTGTTTGTTTGCTTGACTGTTTATTTGAGTTTTCCAAGTATGTTATTCAACATTCATGTTCTCGTTATTCTGTTTCAAGATTCAAGTTCCAAGTTATTCCTTTACAATCTATTCATGATTCATATTCAAGTTCGGATTTGAGATTCAAGTTTCAAGTTTCCATTTACATTCAATTCCAAAGCGGTTTATCCGGAGGTGCAATTTGGTTCTTATATTCAAGTGCACGTGAGTAAGTCGGCCCCACTTGCTCGGGCTTTACCCAGAAATGCTAAGGAGTATTCAAGTGTTGTCCGTTTCGCACGGAAACTACTATTCGATTGGAGTTCCATAATTCATTCCTGAATTCTATTGAGTTGATAGTTCTTACGGTTCTCGAATGTACTTGCCGAGTGTTTTTCACTCACCCTTGTGTTTATTTGGTTTTTAGGTGCTAAACCATCACAACCTCGCATGGGGATTTGGGAGTAGCACCATCATCACAAGTATTTACTTTTCGTTACCAACGCGTAATCTTTTGCATAGCTGTTACTACTTTGTAATTATTAAGTAGTTGTTGTTAATTGATTTAATCCTAGTTTTAAGTGTTGAGGGTAGCCCCCGGTGGAGTTTCTAGCCGGGGCGTTACATTTGGTATCGAGCGGGTGATAGATTCTCGGAAAATAAGTTTTAAAATGATACACTTTTTGCACTATAGGTTGGGTTGCATGGGTTGCATTACTTTTGTGTTTCCGTTGATTGTTGTGTGGATGGTATCAAGAAATTTTCAACTCATCTTTTGAAAATCAAATGAAGAGTCAACTTCATCGACGAAATTCCGCCCGGGAGCCATTCTTCTATCAAGTTCGAGAGAAAATAGTGTATAAATATTGCCCTATACAAGTTATGTCCCGGCTAATGTGATGAAGACATACGATCGAGCATACATTATGTTATACATATAATATAGTGTTGAAATATAATAATTATGTTGGAGACCTCCTCCATTCATCCCAGATAGTCGTTCTTCTTATAGCTATTCTATAAATTTCGTCAGTACCAAGTTTTTGTCACTTTCGACTATTCTTTGATAATTCTTGCTCTAAAATTTCCCTCGACCTTTGGGGAACTATTGATTGCACTCTAAATTACTTCATCAACTCGAACCTTGGTCTATTCCTTGACTTCTCAAATTATGCATGTCATATCTTCGTTTCTTTTAACTCGACACATGTTATTTCCTTGACATTGCTTGGCGACATGTGTTGTGCCGATCCACAATATTTGTGTCCAATAGGGGAACCATGATCCGTGGACCGGAAATAGCGTCGAAACACAGGGTCTCTTGTGGACTGCAGCCACAAGGAAATACTTGCCGGCGGCGCTCGATATCGGGTCTCGTGGGTCATGATTCACTGTAGTCCACAATTAATGTGATTTCACCTTCCTTGGAACCTCTTTTGAAAATTCATATCCGTACAATCGAATTTCTGAAAACCTCTTATTGATTGCAACCATCTTTTGATTCCGATTGCAATCTTGATATCAATCTTTGATGTTTATCTTGCAAGTCAAGGTGCTTGACACATTTTCTTCCCATTGCTTATCCCGCATGTTTTGTCACTTCAAAATCTCGGGGCGAGATTTCTTTAAGCGGGAAGACTCGTAACATCCCGTATGTTAAAGAGTAATTAAAATATTAAATATGATCATTATCGTGTGTGAATATCAAGTATCATGGAAATAATGCATTTCATGTTTATATATTGCAAGTATATGTTGCAAATAGTGTGTTTTGTTCACTAATTAAGTTGGTTAATTATTTTATTAATCCTAAATTCAAAATCCTACTTTCTAAACTACTTGGAATTTAGAGATGGTCCTAAAAGCAAATGTGGAGATCTCGAGAAGCTGAACAACTTTCATTCTTAGAGATTTTGAGGTTGCTAAGTGATTTTGGGAGAAAAGAAGATAAAAAGGGGATGAATGCATTAGTACTCTATCTGACCAACTCACCTGCTTGCTTGCTCCTCTGCTCTGCTTGCCGCGTCGACGCCGTGCTCGTTTTGGCAGCACCTTCGCGGTGCTTCTCCGTGCGTGGACGTGCACCCACCTGCGTAGGCGATCTCCAGCAGGCTCTGGTGCTTCTGGACGACTCGTCGTGTCCGTTTTAACCACCCCGACGCTGACGCCGTCTCTCTTTCTCTCTCTGTTCTGCCGCCTGACCGTCCGGCTCGCCGGCGAAATTAGCCATGGCCGCGTTATCTCTGCCCAGTTGCTCGCATCACCAACTCCGCATCGCCGTTGCGCATCCCCTGATCAACCTCTTAGCACCTTGCATCGACTAAACTGCCCGCACAGCTGTTTCTTCCTCGGCGACGTCCGTTGCGCCGCCGTGTCCGCCTTCAGCGCTGGCAGCCATGTCCGTGTCATCTCCGTTGCAACCGAGCAGCACAGCATGTCGTGGTGAGCACAATACAGCTTCCTTAGGCTTCAGCTAGCACGAGTAGCATCTCCAGTGGCCGGAACGCTCTGGCGCCGCCGTGCTCTGCCATGGCAGTCCGCCATAGACGTGGGCAAGCTCGTTGCTAGGTCTTAATCGCTAATTTAACTAGCTTGGTGTGTTCGCCGGAGCACGGGGGACCTGTTGGAGTTCTCCCCGTCGCTGCTAACTCCGTCGGCCATCGTCTCTGCTTCGTCGGAGCTTTGCAGAGCCGCCATGACCGCCGTCGCACTCGTTGCCGTGCTTAGCGCTCTTAGCCGTCTTCGCCAGAGGGTGCGCAGAGTCGTGCCGTTTCTGTAGGGCCAGGCCGTGCCGCCGGGGACCTCGCCGTCGGCGGGTAATCGCCGGTCAGCGGCCGGAGTCGCCATGGTCAGCTCGGGCTGACCAGTAGGGTCACCCTGCCAGCGACTGCTATGAGAAGAAAATGGATTTTCTATTTTCCAGAAATGTTTAAATAGTGCTGGGATTTGTTCATTTCATAGAAGAAAAATATCTAGTGCTCCAACAATTATGAAACTTTATGTGTAGTTTCTTGATGATGATATCTATACAGGAAAAATATGAAACCTTGAGAATTGATAGTTTGGGTATGATTAAAAATTACCTCTTTTAACTAAGAAATGCTTATTCCATGATTTTTGTAGGCTAAAATAAATACCCAATGTTGCCCTGTTCCTTGTTTTGGCTAGAGTCAGATGTTAATCTGGTTGCCTGAGCAACTCGATGGCTAGGAAATAATCGCTAACAGGATAGATGGATGTGTTATTTTCGAGGTAATAAAATTTCGAGCTGTCTTTGAGTGTGAATCATGATTGTTCAGGTGGTGGTGAACTAGATAGCAGGACCCAAACCGCTTCCCAGAGCACTTCATTGCATCATTAAGGCAAGTGCATGATGAACCTTTGTTTGTTTGCTTGACTGTTTATTTGAGTTTTCCAAGTATGTTATTCAACATTCATGTTCTCGTTATTCTCGTTTCAAGATTCAAGTTCCAAGTTATTCCTTTACAATCTATTCATGATTCATATTCAAGTTCGGATTTGAGATTCAAGTTTCAAGTTTCCATTTACATTCAATTCCAAAGGCTTGGGTTTATCCGGAGGTGCAATTTGGTTCTTATATTCAAGTGCCTCGTGGAGTAAGTGTTTGCCCCACTTGCTCGGCTTTACCGGTAAATGCTAAGGAGTATTCAAGTGTTGTCCGTTTCGGGGCGGAAACTACTATTCGCTTGGAGTTCCAGTAATTCATTCCTGAATTCTATTGAGTTGATAGTTCTTACGTTCTCAATGTACTTGCCGAAAGTTTTCACTCACCCTTGTGTTTATTTGGTTTTTAGGTGCTAAACCATCACAACCTGCATGGGGACTGGGAGTAGCACCATCATCACAAGTATTTACTTTTCGCTTTACCAACGCTGTAATCTTTTGCATAGTCTGTTACTACTCTTGTAATTATTAAGTAGTTGTTGTTAATTGATTTAATCCTAGTTTTAAAGTGTTGAGGGTAGCCCCCCTGTGGAGTTTCTAGCCGGGCGTTACAGCCGTCTCTCCCGCCGGTGTAGGGGGGCCGAGGAGGACGACGATGAGGAGGTGCTGGTGGACCAGACATTCTCGGAGCATGAGCAGCACCCGACAACGGGCGACGACGACGGGGAGGATGCGTCTGGGGACGGCTCAGGTGTGGGTTCTACGGCGGAGGCGGCAAGGGTGGCAAAGGTCTACTTGTGAGGCCCCACGCAACTCCCTCAGCCTCCGCTCCTTCAGAACCACCCAGTGATTCGCCCCCAAGGGACAAGGTAAGTAACTTTACATGTCTTGCTTTAATTTGATTTGCGAGAGAAACTAATATTTTCTCTTACTTGTGCAGGAATTGGATCGTTGTGTCGGGCGGTAGCTCACGCAAACCCGCCGGCATTGTCGGGCTTCTGTGCAGGCAGCACTACCCCGGTATTGTCACGTACCATGGGCGGAAAGTGCCGGCCTACACGTGGGGCCACTACTACCAAGGCGAGGACCCGGCCTACACCAACAAGGCAGAGCGGGTGCTGAAATAGTTTTGGGTAAGTCTCTCTCACACAAAGTTTATCTCAATACATCACATTTATTTGATGATACAATGAACGTGACATCATGTTTGTATGTAGGATTTCTTTCAATGCGAGGAAGGCAAACAGGCTGAAGCGGACAAGGCGCTGGAACAAGCCTGCAAAAAGCGCGTCACCGACATGCATCACGAGGTGAAGCACTAGGCCGTCATAATGTACAATGCGATGGTGCTTGGCAGGAGGATCTCGAAGGACCAGGCAAGAAAGGAGATGTTGACCCGTGAGTAGTTTATAGAGGTACATGAACAAAATTAATCTTTTGAGATTATGTATGTCTAATTTGATCTTCTCATCTGTCAAATAATTCATGTCGTGTAGATGATTCCCTGGTGGAGCCGCGGTGATGCCAATGCCTGGGCAATGGAGGTGGACAAGTGGTTCACGGAGGACTATCAAAGGACGCACGAGCAGGCACGGGAGCGGCGCTCGATGATGACCGGTCCAGCACACCACCAAGGCAGCCGGGGCCTTGTGGAGTACAAAGAGTTATGGGTACGTGGTTTCTTTTTTCGATTTGGAGGCTCAATGATTTATCGGTCCAGCAAACTAATCCTCTTCCTTTTTTGTTGCAGTTACAGGAACATCCCGGCAAGGACTGCAACGACTTCCAGGCCTTCTGCATGTCGCACAAGGGCAAGGCGAGGTCTGACGTTTCCTATGATGTGAATGACCCGCCCGAGGCTTACAACAACCTGAGTGTCGGCACCCGGATCACTGCGTACACGGTGGCAACTAGGCAGAAACATGGGGAAGATTACGATCCGGGCGCTCATGATAGTGATACAGACGTCGTCATGAGCTTGGGAGGAGGCAAGAAGCACGAGAGGTTGTGGATCAGCGATGGCATCATCGACAGCTCCGGCCTTAGACTAGCCGACGTCCGAGTACGGAGGACAGAGTCTGACCCGCCAATATGATAACGGCCGAGCGTGGCAATGGGCCGGGTCAGCGCCCTTGAGGTTTGCATTAATCGTCGTACATTGATCTTTACATGCCTTATTAGGTTTGCATTACTAAAATGCTGAAGTTAAATGTTGCAGGCTCAGATAGAAGAGGAAAGGCGGCTTCATGAGGAGCAAGCCCAGCAGCTAGCAGAGGAAAGAAGGTGCCATGAGGAGGTGGAAGCCACACAGAAAGCAATGGCTGACAGGTTCGAGGAACTTACTAGGTTCCTTTCGACGTCTGGTGGTTTGGCTCTGCCACCTACGCTCCTAGATCTGGTCGCTCCACAGCTATTTCCGACTCAGCACGTTCTAGGACTTTCTATGAGTTTGATAGCAAATAGTTTTGTTTCCGGCTTTCCTATGTTAAGTAATCAACTCTAACACTTGCAACTTTGTCTCCTTTGCGCAGCCTGGATCGGCGGGTTCGAATCAGCCGCCTGAGGCTGGTGAGCAAGTCTTCCCTTCGCCGGCAACTCAGTACCCACCTTTCCTGCCTTTCCCGCCTGAAGGATGAATGTAGGTTTCTTTTTCACCTTGTTTAGAGACTTGTGGTGAGACCGTGAGACTTGTGAACCTGTGGTGACACTTTTAGACTTGTGGTGACTTTGTGGACGTGTGGACTTGTGGACATATGTGGTATATATGTGTTATGGATGTCTTATATGTGCCGTATGTGTCAAATATGCGGTGAATGTGATATATATGTGTTCTGTGATTGAATGGATATGAAATACGTGAGAAATGTCGTATATGTGTCTGTTTGTCAAGGTGGAAAGAAAAAATAAAAAAATAGCAAATGTCACATCCTTTGCAGAGAGCGGCCTCGGCAAAGGACGCTTTGCCGACGGCAATTACAACTACGCTCGGCAAAACTGGGGAAATGGCTGATAGAAAGTTGGTTTTCCCAGATTTGCCGAGCGTAGTGGCAAGTGCGCTCGGCAAAGAAACTGTCTTTGCCGAGAGGTGAAGTGGAGGCTCTCGGCACAGTCGTTTTTAAAAAACATAAAGTTTCTTTGCCGAGAGGAGTGTCGTGTGTGGCTCTCGGCACCGCTGGTTTCTTTGCCGAGGCGTGAAAATGTAAGGTTCTCGACAATGGTTTTTTTTGGGAAAAAGATAATTCATTTTTTTTGTCGAGAGTTTACATAGACGCTCTCGGCAAAGGTATTTTTTAAAAAAATAAAAAATATGACTTCGCCGAGAGTTTGAGGTAGAGGCGCTCGGCAAAGGGCAGCACCTTTGCCGAGAGTCGCATTTGGCGATGCTCGGCAAAAAGTATTATAACTGTCGTCCCTTGTGACCACCGTTAACAGCTACTTTTATTTTCCGAGAGGGGTCTGGGCCGTCGGCAAAAAGCTTTGCCGAGAGGAAGTGTACCACGGTGCTCGGCAAATCGTCTCTGCCTATGAAAAATTCCCCGGAGGGCCTTTGCCGACGGTGAGGTTCTTTTTCGCTTGGCAAAGCCTTTGTCGAGTGGGTTAGCATCTTTGCCGAGCATCCTACCCACTCGGCAAAGGACCAGCCTCCCGTAGTGGGGTAACAGTACCATTGATCATCTCGTCTAGAATTTTCCTGGGAAAATATGCAAGTTGCATCGCAAGTAGTAGAACAACAAAGTTTGGGGACTCTAGAACTCTTTGTATTTTTCCTTCTCACATAATAATATACATATACAACAACATACATAGTGGGCTCTAGGCTCATAGAAAACAATAGACAGTCCAACACTCCCTCTCAAGATGGGTGACAGATATCTATCATCCACATCTTGCTACATGCTAATTCACATTCTTTTACCCCCAAACCCTTTGTTAGACAATCAGCTAATTGTTCTCTTGAAATTACATGACTCAACTCTAGTGTACCCTCATCTATCTTCTCTTTGATAAAGAAACGGTCAACTTCAACATGCTTAGTTCTATCATGTTGGACTGGATTATTGGCAATGTTGATAGCTGACTTGTTATCACACCAAAGCTTCGAAGCACCTTTTCTTAGTACTTTTAACTCTGATAAGAGACTCCTTATCCACAACATCTCAGAAACCACAAGAGCCATAGCTCAATACTCTGCTTCTGCTATTGAACGCGATACAACAGTTTGCTTCTTGCTCCTCCAAGACACCAAGTTTCCCCCAACAAAGACACAATATCCTTGAATTGGGCTGGTTGATTAGAGATGCTTTCTATGACATGGTAAGGGACGTATGTTGGTGTTTCTTAGCGAAAGCAGAAAATCCGTAAGCGCACGGAAAGACCGTTGTAGCACTTCACCCGGTGATAAGCAGGGTATCGTAAATTTTCACAGGGACGGTTTTGTAGAGGGTTCTCTGAACAGAGTCTCCCCCGTGCAAGGTGAGATAACTATGGGTAATGAGGTGTCTTTATGGGCTGATGTTCTTAGGCAGGCATAATTCGGCTATTATAACCTTACTTCAGGCACCGGCCAACGCACAAAACTAGGCAGCTTCCGACAATTAGCTCTATGCCACACCCGAACGTGGGGGAGTGCAAATAAATCCACCAAAACTATGGAATTGGTTAGTGTAAACTCCTATTTCTAGGGTGTTTTGGTGGTTTCCATGCTAGTGTTGGCGGTATTTTATATACAGTTGTTTACCGCCAACAACGTATGGGAGAGCATATATGCTGTAGGCACTCCCTTAGAGAGGTGGCAGGCTAAAATTAGAAGGTTGCGCCAATATCTCAGAGGATGAGCAAAAAATGTTAGTGGTTCCTATAAAAAAAAGAAAAGGTGACAATTTTAAATAAACTAGATGAATTAGATAAGAAAGCGGAATGTGTAACGCTCAGTGAAATGGAATTGAACCTGAAACATGTTTTAAATTAAAAGCTGGCCGTACTACTATGCGAAGAGGAATAAAAATGGTACCAAAGGTCTAAGGCGAAACATCTGTTAGAGGGAGATGCAAATACAAAATACTATCGTCAGCTGGCAAATGATAGTCACAGGAAAACTCGTATTTTCCAGTTGGAAGATGGGAATGATAAATAAGTGGTGATGCTCAGCTAAAAAAGCATGTTACCAATTATTATAAAGCACTGTTTGGTCCTCCGATAATACATCCATTTCTATGGATGAATTACAGACCGACGATATTCCCCAGGTTTCCGTACTAGAAAATGAGTTTTTAGTTGCAAAATTTATAGAAGATGAAGTAAGAAAGGCAATCTTTCAAATGGAACATAATAAAGCTCCAGGACCAGATGGTTTCCCTCCAGAGTTTTATTAGGTCTTCTGGCCATTAGTTAAAGATGACCTGATGGCTCTATTTATGGATTTCCATCAGGGTTCCTTGCCTCTAAATACTCTTAATTTCGGATCGATAATCTTGCTACCCAAACAGTCAGATGCTAAAGTCATTCAACAATACTGGCCAATATGTTTGTTGAATGTCTATTTTAAAATCTTCACTAAGGTAGCGACGAATAGATTATCTTCCGTAGCTCATAAGATTATTAGACCAACACAAACAGCGTTCATTCCTGCAAGCAAGTGATCGATCAACCGATGCAGCCCCACTTGTTGAAGAACTGACCGGGAATCTATAATACTCCTACTCCTAGGGTTTGGCATTGAGCCGAATGATTATTTGATATGTGTTGGCGTCTTATTAGAACTGCCGAGGTCTCATATTTATTATACCTGAGCCTAGAGTACAAACTTTCTTCAATCAGGACTCTTCAGCAATAAAAGGAAATCACAACAGATAACTTGGACTCTAATCTTCCCCTTCTCGTAGAGTCCGACAGGTTTCTTTCCTAGCGCCATACGATTGATGATGTCACCATATCCGATCTTACTTTTTCCTCAACCGGTCGTCGCTAACCTTCCTTCAATCATCTCTTAAAGACACTCTCCTCTCCCGCGGCGTCCCCTTTCCAAATTTCGATGAAAACACGGCCTTTTTAGCAGGCTAGGCCAGCACAAGGCCCGCTTGAGCAAGGGAAGGGAAAGAGAGGACACTGTCGGGGCGCGACGTCGTGACCGCTTGGAGGTGACGACTACCGCTCGAAGCTGGCCACGCGCTTGACGGGAGGTCAGGGGGAAGATCGGGAGGAGACGCGGAGGGATGGGTGTCGGGGCGCAGTCACCAGCTCGCCGAGGCAGCCAGGCATGAGGCGAGCCACCGCCAAGCTTGCTCCCCCATGAGGCATGAACGGTACGTGCTAGGGCCAGGACGGGAGCTAGGGGTGCATGGAGGAGTGTTTTAACCGGTATGTCATGTGTAGTGTGTCCGTGTGAGGAGGAGGTGGGCACCGGCCGTGCTTGGCCTGCCATCTGCGGGAGTGCGGGGGCGAGCGAGTTTGAGTGCGTCGTAGGGTAAGGGAGGGAAGGAAGTTAGGGTTTGGGTGGCAGGGGTGCAACGTGGTGGGCTGAAGGCTGGTGAGCTATGAGAAGGAGGCTGATGGGCTATTAAGGGGCCACAGTAGCAATCGGGCCGACACCAGGTCTCTCTATAATTTTTAGGCCATGCCGTGTCGCCGATGACGGGCCCGAGCAACGGCCCAAGCACGGCCCGGTGCCTGGGCGGGCCAAAGACGAGCCGCAGCGTCATCGGGTCGGGCCGTCACTAGTAACGAAATAATTTTACGTGATACTCCAAAATCTTTTCCGTGGCGGGCACTTTTTTTGCCCGTCACGCAAAATGCCCCGTCACATCCAGTTTTATTTTGCGTGGCGGGCATGTTTTTGCCCGTCACGGAAAATCAATTTTCCGTGGCGGGCACCTTAACTTCGCCCGCCACGGAAAATAACGTATTTTCCGTGGGCGGTCGCGTTAAGGTGCCTGCCATGGAAAATCAATTTTCCGTGGCGGGCATCCTAAAAGGCCCGTCATAAAAAATGGACAGGCCCAAAACGAGGCCCGATAGCCGTCAGAATATAAATAGAGTGACTTCGGGTTTGAGCAGTCCATCCCCTCTCTCCTCAGGCGCGGCCGCCGCACGCGAAGTCGAGAGCACGCGAGCGCTCTTCCTCGATCCCGGCGCTGCGCCGCCACCACACTTCTCTCTCTGCTCTTCCTCTCCCGTCCAACTCGCCACGATCCCGGCCTCTCCCAGCGAGACGCAGCCACCCTCTCGCCTCCCTCTCTCCTCCACACCGCCGGCCCCTCACCCTTGCCATGGCGAGCCGCGCCAAGACCGCCTCGCCACGGCCACCGCGCCCCGTCGACCGGCGCCCCTCCCCTCCTCCTTCTTCCACCGGAGCGCCGCCCCTTCTTCCCACCGCGGCGCCGCCCCTCTCCCCTCCTCCCCACGCCCGATCCGGCCGCCAGGAGGGCGGCCGTGACCCGAGCTCGCGAGGAGGAGATCCAGCGCTGGATGTCTTCCCGGCCGGGCGTCTCCACGCGCAGCAAGGCGGCCGGCGGTACACGGCGGCGCTGCTGGGCGCGCAGCGGCGCCGCGGCGGCAGGGCGTGGGGCCGCGGTGGCGCTCCACCTCCCGGATCGACGACGACGGTGCGTCCCACGACGATCGACGGATCCAGCCACGGAACCCTAGATCCGGCGGCGTCCGTGCTCGTGGTCGGCGGATCCGGCGTCGCCTAAGTGGCCGGCGGATCGAGGACGGCGGCGGAACCCTACATCCTCGCGGCGGCGGCGGCATCCCTCGCTGGATGGGCCCGGCGGGCTCGGCGATGGGCTCAGCAGGGCCTGGACAGTTTTGTTTTGTTTTTTTTTTATTTTTTTTCGAACCATACCGTGGCGGGCATCCTAATGTGCCCGCCACGGATTTTCTATTTACTGTGACGGGCATAGCCCGCCACGCCAAATCACGCGATTAACCGTGACCTTTCATTAGTGGCGGGCTACAGTGCCCGCCACGTAAAATTAAATTCGCCCATCACGCAAAATCGTTTAGGTACTAGTGCGTGCTTGGGCCGGGCCAAAAAATCAGGCCCCGTGCCGGTTCACCGGGCTGCATGCTCATTTTTATGCGGCTGGCGGTGCAGACCACGTCGATGGGGTTTATGTTCCAGCACTCACCTGTTTCCATCCGACAACACACACTTTAGTCACTATAGGAAAATCACGTACACTCGAATTTGTGGAATCTGCAACAATGCAATCCAACCTCTGGAATTTTGCTCCACCATTTTTTATTAAGGATTTCTATTTATTTTCATTATAGTAGATGCTTAGCTTTTCATTTTGGTTGTAAAGAGAACCTGTAGAATGATATACTTTTTTTTGTGAGAATCTGTAGAAGGGTACATGCATGTTAGGTCTATTGGGGAATGTGGGCCATAATAGCAGCCCATAGAAAACTAGAAAAAGCAGCAGCCTAATGATGCCATTTTG
Organism: Hyparrhenia diplandra; assembly: GCA_015847255.1. Classification (NCBI taxonomy): domain Eukaryota; kingdom Viridiplantae; phylum Streptophyta; class Magnoliopsida; order Poales; family Poaceae; genus Hyparrhenia; species Hyparrhenia diplandra. The sequence goes on along the minus strand of JADLZK010007042.1, from coordinate 43,234 downwards.
ATTAACCATCTTTATATAGATTAATTTATTTAGTATATGAGTTTTTTAAGGAAATTGTTTCATCCAACTGAAGGTGCTCTGATCAAAGCCAGTTGTTTTGGCTTTCAGGTTGCTTCAGATGCAAGTATAACTTTTTCTAGCAAAACCAATTGATGATCTTTTTCTGTAACAGGTGGTATACTAACATTAGCAAAAACTTTATGGTCAGATAAGTTGCCCATATTGCTTAGAATGATTCAGATTCAGTCTGAAAAAAATGAAACGAAACACAAGAGAGCATGGTATTGGTGTCTGAGTGGTGATGGCCCCACAAGTCAGTGCCATATATATGTTCGTCTAATGCTTAAGAAGAATCTAGGCCAGGGGACGCCGGTGGTGGCGTGGTCGACCATGGCCCATGGGCAGGGAGGAGGCCGCCGCACCGGGGAAGCGGATCCATGCCGGCAAAGGACGGATCCATGCCAGCCAAGCCCACCAGATCGGGCGACGGCGAGCTGGGCTGGCCCTGCTGCCGCCCTCCTTGTGCCAGCGGCCTCTGCCCGTCTTGGCGTCGTGACTGCGGGCCCCACGCACGCCGCCGCCGCCGATGAGGCGAGCCACAGCTGCCCACAAGCAGTAGCGTGACAGGCCACCTTCGGAGACGGACAGACGCCTGAATGCACAAATATAGGCACAAGATCGCTGGATCCGGCCTCCCCGACCCGTTCCGACGGCCCCTCGCGCAGCTCGAGCTCCGCGACCCGCCGGGACTCGCAGCCGCCAACAACCACCACCAGGAAAAGAAGAAGTACGAAAGAAGAAAGAAAGAAAGAAGCGAAGGAAGGGAGGGAAGCATGTGCGTGGGCTGCCGCCGCCGGTGGCAGCGACGGCGCAAGCAAAGACACTACTGGATAGAAGCAACTCAAGTAGAGCATCTCAGTGGAGACCCTATCTCAAATTTTACGAGCTCGAGCAAAAAAATTAACTCCAATTGGCCTCCTATTTGAGCTCCTATTTTAGGAGACCTCTCAAATTTTAGTCCCAAGCCCCATAGTCCTAGGAGGCTCCTATCCTCTCGAAAAAAAAAAGAAAACGATGCTCTTCCTGTTCCGTCCCGACCGTGGCCGCCACCCGCCGCCATCTTGACGCCACGGCCGCCGCCACCCCTCCGCCCGGCGCATCTCGCCGCCACCCCGGCGCCACGCATCCACCCCACCACCGCGCATCCACCCGGCTAGCTCCGCAGCTTGGCGTGCGGTGGGCGGCATCAACGCGCTCATGGCGTTCGAGCCCGACCTCCACATGAACCCATGGCGATGCCGCCTCTGGCCGACGCTGCGCGCCGCACGCCGCCACCGCCGTCACGGGGAGGTGCAGCGCAACCGCTCCAAGGAGCGTGGCGGCGCCAAGTGGCGGCGCTTTGAGCCCGCCCTCCGCGGAAGCTTTACCGTGGCGCTCCGCGGCGCCGGGGGCTACGTCCCGCCCTTTGCTCGGACCCGCGCGGCGCGGGCGGATGGTGGGCGCGCGCCACGGCGACGGCGCCGACGGCACCGAGTGCATGGAGCGGACACCGCACGGCATCCTATGGTGCGTCGCCCTCGCGGTCGAGGTCGCCAAGGCGGCCGCGGAGCGCCCGCGATGACGCCAACTTGATCGCGAGGAGGCGGGTTGTGCTCGCCAACAAGTACGACGGTAGGAGTATGCTCGAGCCGGATGTTCCGGCCACGCCTTTACGACAGTTGTACTGGTGTCCCGAGAGCTCGTCGCGCGGATGGATACGGCGTGGAAGGAGGGCAGGTGGCTGCCGTCGCAGCTGCTCAACGAGATCAAGTCGATGGCGGCGCCGGCCGCCGACGAAGAGCGCGCGCCGGCCGCTGGCGTCCCGCCGCGCCGCGGGGACAGCCTACACCAGCGTCTGTCTTGCTCAACGGCGACTACGGCGTCGCGGAGGCGCCGGTCTTTGGGCAGCGCTATTTGGGGGCTCTCGCACCGGAGCAGCGCGGCTCGCGGCGGTGCTCTCGCGTAGAAGCGAAGCGTGCAATTGTTTTTTGTTGACAGGTGGGTCCCATGGAAGATAGGGTCTTGGGCTGTTTTTCCACTGGAGTTGGAGTCAATTTTGGGCCCCTATTTTATGCAGGCAAACATGCAAATGGAAAAAATAGGAGGCCAATTTGCATGCGGGGCTGGAGATGCTCTTAGAGGTGGGATTTGGGCCGGGCCGGGCCGGCACTGCACGGCACGACCCTCTCGTGCTTCATGCTCCAAGTAGTGTGCCTCTAGGCACGGGAGGCACATCGGGCTGTGTAGATATGGCACGCTAAATCTTTTCTTCGGCCCAAGTACGGCCCCGTGGCATGGCAGCACGCCTTCGGGTCGTGCCGGCCCAAGTACGGTCTTCAAAATATTTTTACTAGTTTTCTTTTTCGGCTCATGATATGAAATATATATATATCTTGTGTGTACCATTTTAATGAAAGTTTTAATGATTTTCATAACTATACAAAAATTAGATGAGAGGTAGTATAGTAATTGCTAGAAAATTGTGTAGAGTTGTAGAAGTGTCTACGTGCCGTGCCAGCCCAAGGATGACCCAAAATGCGGGCTGGGCCATGTAGCCCGCCGTGCCGAGATCCTAGGCACGGCACAGCCCTCGTGTCCATGTCGTGCTGGCATGGCCAAAAATATTTCGTGCTGTGCCGTGCTTTGAGTCGTGCCAAAAGACTGTGCCATGACCCACCCTCAAATGGCACGGACCAAGTCCCACCTCTAAGTATAGTAGTGTGCGCACTTCCACATATATACAGTATTTATATTGGGCAAAGTAGTTGACACAAAATTGAGATTCTTTCGCAAATTAAACAAAGAATATAAAATTAATAAGGCGGCAGTCATGCCCAGGATGGATGGTGACCCGACAAAACCTAATTGGTTAACCATGAGTTCTTTTCGTATTAAACTGATAAGAACAGAGATTGAAATTAATGGATTGTATTATCCATTATCCAAAAATGAGTTCTTTTCGTATGTGGTTCTGTAGCTGAGATTGAAATGGAGATTTGAGTAGATTTATTTTTTAGAAAAGAGATTTGCGTAGAATGCACTCCCACACCAACCAATTTTGTTGTGTGCGGTTACAGTTCTTGGATTGAAATTGAGACCGCACAACCAATTCACGGACACGGCATATGGTTGGATGCAGTACAACCCAGACACATTTTCGACATTTCATTATCTTCCTCCGTTGCGATCACTCACAACTTTATATAAAACTATATATATTAGGTCTGGAGCAATCACTATATCTGAAGCAACCTTTTCTTTTCTTTTCTTTTTTTCAGAACAAGCCACGACTGATGGGAAATTTTGGGTTACTCTCCTACTGTATAATATTATTTTTCTTGTTTCCAAACGCGGATCGATGTAATAATTTGGTCGAGTTTCACGTCGCTCCGTGATGTGATGCCAAGGAAGAAAAGCTATAATGAAGTTTTTGGCCTATAAATAGGTGTGCTACTTCAACTTGAGCAAGTACCCTACCGGCAGTTGGCCATGAGGGTCTTTGCACTATGCCTTGTGATATCCATGGATGTCCTCGGCGGCACCGCCGGCGTCCTGCAGCCGCCACCGATGTATGTGTTCGGGGGCTCGATTCTGGATGTCGGAAATAACAACTACCTACCGGGAGCTCCAAGGGCCAACATGCCCTACTACGGCATCGACTTCCCTGGCGTTCCTGCAGGAAGGTTCAGCAACGGCGACAATATCGCTGACTTCCTCGGTAGGTTTGCTAACTTATCGACTTAATTTTGTAGTTTATTATGTATAGTAATGTATATGGAATTAATAATGTTTTGTTTGGTTGGTCCATCCGTCCATGCATGTGGTTATACATGCCGCAGCAAAGAGCATAGGATTCTGGAGTAGCCCTCCGCCTTATCTATTGCTGGCGCCAAAACCAGGCCTTTTGGTCTCCACCGCTCTCAAAATTGGTGTGAGCTATGCTTCCGGAGGAGCTGGCATCCTTGACTCCACTGTAATAAGTGCACTCCATCTTCTAATACAACAACCTTGCATGGCATGTACATTGGTGTTGTCTCGTAACTGGTCTCATATAGTGACACGTAATTTAAGACAACTTAATAGACTATACGTACATTGGTTGTCCTTTTAAGTTGTCTGATAGTAACATGTAATTCCTTAATTTATGGGTAGAGAAAAAAATAGGATTGTGAGATGCATCACAACACCAACTCATACAATGGTATAATAGTTGTCTCATACTCCTAAATTTTAGCTCATGAGACGGTTGTTTCGCGAAGTAACGACCTCATTCCCTTTTCGCTCTCTCTTTCCTTCACATCATCAAAAATCCTACGTGGCGTTGTATGAGACAAGGTATGAGACGGCTGACGTGTAGCAATGTGTCTGCCCTTGAAAGAAACTTTAATGACAAACAAGCATGCATGATGCAGAACGCTGGCACCACCATCCCACTGTCGAAGCAGGTGCAGTACTTCGACGCCACCAGTCGAAGATGGTCGCCGAGGTGGGATCCGGTGCGGTGAGCACCCTGCTCGCCAGGTCCGTCTTCCTCATCAGCGCCGGCAGCAACGACCTCGGGCAGGCGCGCAACAGGTTGGCTGAGCAACTCTTCGCGGACCTCATCTCAAACTACTCGGCCACCATCATGGTACGGAACCCACCGATCACGTATGATCATGATCTTCCCTCCTCGATCGAGAGGTACAAGTACCAGTCAGTCATGCGCCATTAATTGCACACGCATGCGTGCAGAATCTGTATGCGATGGGCGCGAGGAAGTTCGCCATCATCAACGCGGCGCAGATCGGGTGCGTGCCGTTTGCGAGGGTGTTCCAACTGGCGGGAGAGTGCGACGAGCGCCTGAACCAACTCGCCGCCGGCTTCAACGTCGCCCTCCGGTCGCTCCTCGCTGGCCTCGCCCCTAGGCTGCCGGACCTCGTCTACTCCCTCGCCGACTCCTTCGGCCTCATGGAGGACATCTTCGCCGACCCGCAGGCGTCGGGGTTCACCGACATCGCCGGCGCGTGCTGTGGCAGCGGCTGGCTGCTCGCGCAGCCGGACTGCGGCCTGCCCACCTCTGAGGTCTGCTCCACCAGATCCGAGCGCGACCAGCACGTCTGGTGGGATAGTTTCCACTTTTCCCAGCGGGCCTGTTTCCTCACGGCCCAGGCATTCTACAACGGGCCGGCCAAGTACACCACGCCCATCAACTTCATGCAGCTGGCGCAGTCCAGTTAATGATAACAAACTACTCTCTTCGCCAAGGAAATATAATATATAGGAGGAGATTGTTGTGCTCATCAGCTCATGTATACATGTATATGTAATGTGGTCGAGAAAAATCATATACATGCAATCATGAATAAATTTACTCCTGCACAATGGCCCCTCGATCGGAGCTTTGCTTCAAAAGGGAATAAATGTCCCTATATTATATTGGAAGACGCCCAACAAATTACCCTTCCACTAAGAGCAAGTACAATAATGCACGGTCACCGGGCGAAATGAACAGCCACATCACTGAAATCCAACGTGGAGCAGTGAGACACGAGGAAAGAGAATGAAACGGGCGAAGTTGCTAATCGCCCGGCGCAACGCGGGCGGATGCGCATGCGCACAGCCCCATTTCCGCGCAGCTGCTTTTTTGCTGTTTATTGGCTGCATGTACCGGGCTGGTCCCTACCACTACCTCTGCTCGCATTTAATGGTGGCCACGCTGGCCTCCGTTCCGCCGGCTGCTGACGACTCTATTAACCATGCTCTAAATGTTTGTTTTCTCTACATGTGATTCTATAGTTGACCAATGAAATGGTCATGCTTTAGCTTAGGCTTTTTGTGAGTTCATGGAAAATTAATGATAACATAGGAAAATCAAGATCCTCTAATTCATAGCGAAATCACGCCCTCTCGCGCATGCTACATCACCCAAAGTTCACAGCTGCCCGATTGGCCCAATCTAGCCATCCATAGGCAGCCACCTAGACACGTGCATTTTAGCAAAAAAGCCATTTAATTGTTACCAAAATCAACCTGCGGTCCAAGGAGGCCCCTTGCGAGGTTGGGACCCCTTGCTCCTGGCTTTAGAAGTTTCAACCTTCTCTTTCTTCTTAACTACAAATGTTTGGACCACCTCATTATTCGAGGAGTCCAATTTCCAATCTAGAAACTTGGTCTCCTCCAAGGGGAGATCTTCATACACGACCACTTCCTTTTCAGCATCTAACTTACTACATTTTTCTTTTAGGTTTCCTCTAGCTCTCGTCTTTCAGGATATCAAATTCCTTCATCTCAATGTCATTAGTATTTATCCCCCATTTTATTAGATATAATCAAAAGTTTAGTGTTATCAAGAACTGTAAAGGAGTACTGAGGAGATCAGGTTTTTCTTCAGCGCAGCAAGTTCAGCTTTGTCTGCGATTTTCATCGCCCCAAGCCCTTGTTCTGCCCAGTCTCTAAATTTTTAAAAAATAAAATATGAAATTAACTAAAGCATCAAAATTTAAACATGAAATTGACTAAAACAGAAAAAAAAATTAACTAACGTACTTGTTCCACAGCATGATATTACTTATTCCACTGCACGAAAAACATGGAATTTAAACTAACATATATGAAATTAACTAAAACAACCTACGAGGGCGCCCGGCCTCAAGCAACATATTGAAGTTATTGCTCTTCGTGAGCCTCCTGACGCGGTAGAAGGTAATATTCTCCTCACACCAAGCCTAGGAGTGGGCCGAGTGGCCATGGAATCTGGCCACGTCCGCCGGAGAAGGAAGAAGAACGTAGAGGAAGTTGGCGTCGTCGTCGTCGGGCACGATCCTGCAGTGGTAGTCGCCCATCTTTCGGATCCATTAGTAGTAAAAAATAGCTAGCTAATAGCTAATACTCCCTTTGTCCTTGAATATAAGGTGCGGTCTTCAGGAGCATATTTTGACCTATAATTTCTCTTATAATAGATACTCTATAGGAACAAAAGTTTGATCATTAGAAAGTATTTCTAAATACAAATCTTTTTGTGAATTACACAAGTACAGACGCAGACGCTCTACACGCATGCACACTCACCCCTTCGATCACACGTACGTAAAACCTACCCCTAAGAGCACCTTCGAAAGACTGTCTCGGCACATCTCGATATTGATGAAGTCACCATAGGTGTCTCGTTGTCGACGGGAACGTCGCCTACCACTGAAAGCACAACGTTGTTAACTCATGGAATAAATCTAGGAAAATGTGAACACCCATGCCAAGTCAAGAACTTGAACCCAGGTGGGCAAGTTCCACTACAAGGAACCTAACCAACTCGAACTAGGCTCGGTTCGCATTTTCTAAATACAAATCTAATGTAGCTACTTTTGTAATACAAAAATTTTGATATAATTAGGCTAACTGTTAGTCAAAGATAACAAAGTTTGAATTTAAAATACATGCATGCCTTATATTCGAGAACGGAGGGAGTAGTCGCTAATTTTTAGCAGGGGGCTATTTGGACTACTTGCTAATAGGTGGTTGGATAGTGAGTGTTGGCGGTCCTTATCGATAAAATTATACAGCCAATATTAATCCAAAAAGGGGAGAACAACATGTTTCTACACACATATACCTTTGCTACTAAACGAATTCCACTTGTATTGGAAGAATTGTCACTTTGCAGAATCAACACCAAATACAAGGGAATTATAAAGAAAAGGCGCCATTCGAGAAAGCTCAGAATTGCAAATCAACACAAATGGCCCAAGAAGCCCAACTAGAAACCAAATCTAGGTCAATCCACAATACCACCACGATCCAAGCCCATCCGTAAGCCAACCACATGAAGGAGGAGCTAGCCTAGGCGCAGCCGTGCTAGGGCGCGCCCCGCCCCGTCGGCACGCCTCGAGGCCCACCTCGCTCTGAGGTTCGCTATTCAATGCCGGAGGATCGGGTGGGTGGATCCGGGAATATCCTGCCCCCAAACCGACCATGGGCACCTATATGAGGGGGAGAGCTCCCTCTCACACATATCTCGAGACTCTTATACACCAAGCCTTCCTTTAGAAAAATATAAATAATGATACCCCGATAATACTTTTTGGTGAAATGCTACAATGATAGATCCATGCGTTTATGGATATATTTCTGAAACGTTAAGAGCTATCTTGGTTGGCGTTCCTTAGGCTAGGATACACCAATTCTAGTAGTGATGCTAGGGAATGCCAATAAGGCTTTTCCGCATCATCATCGGGATAGATTCTACCTCTATTCTTGGTGGTGACGTTAAGAAACGCCAAAGAAAGAGTTAAGGATACATATGAACCATTAGCACATATTATCAACCCCAAACCTACTAATAGAACTAATAGTTAGCAGCCCTCTAGTTAATAATTATCAGGTTTGTTTGGATCCACTGGCACTAATTTTATTAGCGGCTAATTTTTAGTGCTAATGAATTCAAATAGGCCCTAAGACACAGATGAGGATGATCGATGAGATGATGCCTGCTTGAGTAGGGGCCAGTTCTAAGGGCAACTCCAACAATAATTTATGAGCTAATTCTAAGCATTTTATTCCATATTTTAATAGAAGAGAGAGGAAAACAAACTCTTAATCAGGAGCTAGTCTTATACTCACATTTCAAGATCATGTGAGGTTGTTGTGTGGACCTTTTTTTTCGAGGAGGTTGTCATGTGGACCTAATCATACTATGTGCCATTGCTAAACCTTAACACTATTAGAAAGGTTTTCTTAGAGCTAGTAACTAGCTCTCAATGCCACGGGTGCCCTAATAAATAATCATTTGTGTCAATGTACTACGAGTAGGTATCATTAATTGGGTCCAATCGTGCATATACTATATATCCTATACTAGTTTAGGAGAAGACAACGGAAGTCTGAGTAAGTGGGTCAAGAAAAAGTAAGGTTTAGCCAACCTGCTGCCACTTTAAGCCCCCAAGAGCAACTCCAAGAGACTAGCCAAAAATAAATTCTAAATTTGATGATTTAGCTAATCTCTAAAATAGAAATTCCTTAGAAAAACTGGTCTAATCCAACAGCCTAGCTAAAAATTACTATTCAACCAGGCTAGGCCCACTCCTCAGCGAACCACATCTACGTAGCGGAGGTAGGAAACGCGCGAGAAACGGGCGATTGCGTGGGGGAGATGATGAGGACATCGCCACGCTAGACATGCCGACGCCATGGTCTTCCCCGAGTTGCAATTCATCCCCAACTCAGCTTCCACGTCACCCTCGGATTCAGCAGACACGCCGTTACAGGTTTCGGTCTTATCTCCCCATACGACATCGAAACGGGGTGATCTTGGATGCGTTGGAAAGGGGACGATGACGCCGTCGTTTTGGTTCTGGTCCTAGCTCCAGAACGTTCATGGATCATGCTGTGTGACACCTATTTTGGGCCAACATCGGCATTGTATCATGTCGGGCCTTAAGCTATTTTGTGGGCGCCCCTCCTGGTCACACCCCCAACCCTAGAGCGTCCTTTTGCGTTATAAACTCAGTAGCCGCTGCCAGTTAGTTGGACTCAGGTTTTGTTTAGTTCAAGTTTTCCAGCGAGAAACTTTGATTGATTCATTGTAACTGTGAAGGCAATTCCTTTTACAGTGATCTAGGGCCCCCGTTCTTGATCTCCTCCACTGTGTCAATTAGTCCTTTGAAACCGAGTTCTTGAACCCCATAATTCAATTCGCTTCATTCATATTTGCAATTATTAGATTGCGTGTTTACCTGTTCTTACCGGTGTTCTTCGATTCGCTTGCAGGAAAAGTCTTCTTGGCGAGGTCAATCAAGTTGTGCTTGGTTGATAACCATCGGAGCTGTGGTGTAGTGGTTGCAGTGTTCGAATCGTGTGGATTTGAAGCCGGATCATCAACGTTGAGATCTCTAGAAATCGAATTTACCAGTTACCTCACGGAAGATCGGGTTGTGCCTCATTAGGAGAGAGCGCTGCCGTGCGTGGGAGACCGATTCATGCAACAGGGTGAGCTAGCCTCGCTCACTGTTTATACCCAGCGAAAAACAATGAATAGCTCGTGGCTATTTTTAGATGATGGGATAGAGAGTTTGTTGGAGGCCTATTTTACATCAAAATTTCTAGAATGGATTGCATGTCAAGAGATAGCTAGTCTCTTGGAGTTGCTCTAACAGAGGATGAATATATTTTAGAAAAAGATGAGGCGGCACACATGACAGCAACGCCGAATCCACCGCCATAAGTGAGGCTAAAACTGAATCAGCATCCTGTTTAGTCTTTCCTGGGTTCTCACTTGCTCAGTTGGTTTGTGAGAGAGACGAAAGAGAGATAAAAATGCTGTGCACAGTGGTGCACTGGTGGTAGTGGGAGGATGAGATGTCGTCACACTTTATATCGATGTCATCTACGTACGCTTGAGAAATTAATAATAATCTCAAATAAAAAAAAAAGAGTTCACTAATTGTGCTCCATCGTACATCGATTTGGCCACTGGATCCACTTCCGAGATTTGCGAAGTTGCAGATAATGTGGTTTGACACCCTTATCATGCAAGCTACTAGCACTATTCTGATTTCTGACCCTTTGTTATTGTTATTACTACTGCTGGTTGTATAGTACTCTATCTTTAATTTGTTTGCACAAGCCGGTTGTCGACGTTTGCTACGTACTCTGACTCTCTTGCGGTCTTGCTCCTCATCAGTGTACTAAAAAGCTGTGGGTTGTTGTTTTATGCTGACCTTTTATAATGACTTCCACTCTGTGTGATGTCGTTGTACCCCCATTTTTGTGAAAAAAATGCAATGTTTGAAATTTGGATGGTTCATTATCTAGTCGCAAGCTTACTTCCTAATGCTTTATTTGTTTTGCTTCAACATTTTACGTGTGCACATGAAAATACTGTTGTTGCTGCATCTTAACAAAACAGGTAGAGCGTCCAATAGTGTCAAATTAAGTTTGCATGCATCATTATTTACGTACTAGGCTAGGTTAGATACATCAGAGTGCAAAGGCACCTGAAGTGAAGAAGGAATGTGATTATTGGAGACACATTGGCTTGCCCATCTTAAGCATCACAAATTGGACTGGAAGCCCCCTGTCATCATTCATCAGTACCCTCGCTTGTTATTCAGTTTCATATATCGCTATGTTTGCATCGATTCTTATTCTGCAGCTTGATCAAACATGCAGCAGCTTAAGAGTGGTATCTGTTTGACAACGGTTAGCACGTCTACGTGAAGAAGAGTGGGACGCAAGAGATCACAAAAGGCTGGCCCTTTAACTGCTGACCAACCATGGACATGGACATGTCCAGATGAAGAGTGGATGTATCTATGGTGTTCGGCTGAACATGGCTGTACTTCAATTGGAGACCCTTTGACGGTTGATCCCCAGCACGCTGAGGATGGTGTCGTGTAGCTGATGATAAAGTTGCTGCTGAAACAGCTGATGTTTACCTGTCGTTTGAACTTGGTGTGCCTCTACGAGTGTGGACAGTGTATGTCAGCATGTGTGTCCCGTGTGCTGTTTCTTTTCTTCTCAATTTTTTAGCTGTAACGCTGGACCTAGATGCTGTAACTACTTTAATCGTCCTATTAGGTTAATGCAATTCAATGGACAGAGGATGAGCTCCCTCCAACTCTTACATCCCCTCTGAACTTTGAAGAGAGGAGCCAGGGTTAATCGCTTGGCTTCTCGACTGAAAGAAACAGAAACTACAAGAAGGCAGCCTTCTAACCAGACGGCCTGGCCCAACCTTCGGCTAGCCCACTAGCCCAAACATCTGAAAGCCCATGGGAAGACAAGGAAGAAGAGCCGGCGCCGGAGTTTGCAGCCCAGTAGTAATCACCTACCGCCCGCCACCGAGGCTGCTCAGCGCTCACCAATCACACGTTGCCGCCCGGTCAACCCCACGCGCCCACGCCTTTGCCGCTCCACACTTGCTGGCTCATCCAGTGCAAGGGCCGCACACCACTGCCTGCTGCTGCTGGCGACCGGATATGGATCGGCAGAAGGAGAACATTGGGCCATTTCGCCGGACCACCATCCGCATGCGACAAATGGCCACGCGCATGGCGTCCACGCTCGCCAGCTTTGACAACCGCTCCCAGGTAACAGCCTAACGGGGGATTCGACTGACTGCTCCTGTAGTCCTGATTTCCCCTCTTCTTCTTATCCCAAGCCATGTCCCTCTCGTTCGTGAAATTATTCTCCTTTTATGTTTTGCTGCTCAATTATGAATACCTCCATATCTGTAATGTCATGCAAGCTACGTACTTTAGTTCGCCTTGAAGCTCTTGAGAGCAACAATGTTGGTGTTGAGGTGGTAGACCTTAATGATGATGAGTACGGATCCATGGATGAGAGAAGAGAGACTCCAAGCAACAAGCTGGACATGGAAACCTATGCGGTGGTGGGTCCAGATAAAATTATATGTGAGAAGAAAAAGAAAAGAGAATAGAAGACATGTGTCACATAATAATAAAAAAAATTATAGACAGATACAAGACAACTATTGTATAGCTTAGCTCTTATGACTTGATTTATAGTCAAGTATTTGGCTGTATTATTAACCTTGATGTAATGACCACGCCAACGGCTGCCTGACTGCCTCGAATCTCGTTGTAGAGATTCGCGTCCCGCATCACCATCGGCCCAATCCACAATATGTCGGCAACTTTGTTGTATTGCCAATGCCTTTTTTTTTTTCTTTTGCACTATTCAACTTCCAGTGCATGCTTTATTTCGAGAGACTTGAGCACGCCACGTTGCGTGCATCGAACAATGTGACACGCTGCAGATTTTGCAAAGCAAAATCGATGGCACGATGGAGCCTGGAGAATGGAGATGCTATCATGCATTCCTGGATTTATACGCTGCCTGCTGTTCCTCACTCCCTCTTGTAACTTTTGATTGACACATGCTTGCATGTGATGTGTGATTTGATGCTCTTCCTGAAAGAGATAGAGAGAGAACCAGCTTTTCATGTATCCCACGTTGTCCAGCAACGACGGACCAGCTTTTCATGCAATGCCGGTCTGCCGTTAACCTCGTGAAAATTAAAGCTCAATCACTGTCTGGTTTGCCTTTAATGTACTTCTAACCATACAGCAAGCAACCAATCACATATGAGTTTAGGTAGTCCAGAGCGTGTGTTGATTGGACCCCTCACTAATACTCTCTTTGTCCCCAATTAACTATCGCCATTGGTTTCCGTTCCAAAAATTTGACTCGATTTGTAGTAAATACGTGCAACATTTGTATCTCCAAATAACTTTTTAAAAATTAGATTCAAATATCTATCTAATGATATTAATTATGCACCATAAATATTAATATTTTTTTATATATATTTAGTTAAAGTTGTTTCTCGGGAAGCAACGAAAACGATAGATATTTAGGGACGGAGGGAGTATTCTCTCCATGTTCCTAGAAAAGGTCGTTTTGGACAGTGACACGGTCTCCAAAGCATGACTTCTTATTTTTATAAAAATATTTATTGAAAAGTGATTTATGTATATTTTTATGAAAATATTTTTCAAGACAAATCTATTCATATGGTTTTCATATTTCCAACTCAACAACTTAAAAGTTATTCATGATTATATTCCCAATGTTTGATCCAACCCTTGTCTAAAAACAACTTCTTTCAGGAATACGGAGGGAGTATATTATATATACGTAGGATGGCTGGGTACAGTACATGACCTGTTTGTGTTAGACACTAGAGGGAGATGAGAGGCCTCACGAGTGCTGTGCACCGGTGGGAGGAGTGGCAGCTACGCCTCCTCGTCCTCACCAGCGTGGCTGTCCAAGTCCTCCTCTTCATCTTTTCCACAGTGCGTAGGCATGCTATTCCTAGATGGGTCAGATCCATAACGTGGCTGGCCTACCTCGCCGGCGATGCTGTGGCTATCTACGCCCTCGCCACGCTCTTCAACCGCCATAGCCATCAAGGTGGTGGTGGAGGCAGCAACATCAGCACGCTGGAGGTGATGTGGGCGCCTATTCTCTTGCTTCACCTCGGTGGACAGGACGGCATCACCGCCTACAACATCGAAGACAACGAGCTGTGGAGACGACATGTGGTCACTGCGGTGTCTCAGGTCACCGTTGCCATCTACGTCTTCTGCAAGTCCTGGCCACCAGACGGCGACAAGAGGCTGTTGCTGGCAGGCATCCTGCTGTTCGTCCCTGGGGTTCTCAAATGCTTCGCCAAGCCATGGGCCCTCAAGAGTGCGAGCATTTATAGCCTCGTCAGCTCAACACGCACTGCAACTGCAAGACAAAATGAAGACCAAGGCATGTATCCCCTGCAGGAATACGTGGAACATGCCAAGAAATTTGTGCGCGGTGAGCCCTATATATAGCCAGATATATCACGGAGTACATGCATGCATGCTAGTATATACTATAAGCTAGTATTAATAATTAGTATATATTTATTTAATTTGTTGTTATCCGTATATATGTACTTCTTCATCATGCATGCTAGTATATACTATAAGCTAGTATTAATAATTAGTATATATTTATTTAATTTGTTGTTATCCGTATATATGTACTTCTTCATCTCCAAAAAGTATTATTATTATAAATTATTGTCGTCGATGACTTATTTATACATAATAGTATATATTGCCTTAACACTATTATTTTGAATTCACCCCTTAATTACTATATATAATAATAATAATATAATATAAAGCAGGCAACGAAAATGTCGTGGGCGACGTGGCAGAGAAAAAAGAAGGACGATGGCTTCTGGGCACAATGTCATCGTGCATTATCAAGGGCCAAGAATTACTTCTCTATCGAAGAACTTCAAGAACAGAGAAAAAGACTTAGCGAACGGTATCAACAGCTCGGTGAGGCCTCCCTCGTCCATCATCGTCATAAAAAAATCATCATTTTTATATAGATATATAGATATAGACGACACACACTTTTCTATAAATCTAATCAAACACACATAGATGAAACAAGTATGATATGTCGTTATTTAGTTAAATTCTCGTCTATATTAATAATAAGTAATATATTATCTTATCTCTCTCTGTGTGTGTATATATATAGGCAAGCTTGTGGTGGACAAGGAGGATAAGGACCCTTCTCTTTTTGGGGGAATATTGGATCTATCGCAATGGCAAGGCTGCTACTGTGCACGGCTCTTGCAACTACATTGGCAACTAAGGAAGGAACGTAGGGCAACTAGGAAGCGGGTTCTAGCGCTGGGTGAGGCCTCGGATAAGCTATTTGTCGACCTTTCATCTCCATATCGTCTCCGGCTTAGAATCCTTGAGTATTTCTGGGGCATCAGCAAAGGCACAGCATATGACCACGCGCAAGGAGGGCTCGTTGCCGCGTTCCTTCTTCTTTACACCAAACTAAAGACTGCAGGCTTTGTTACATATTCTTTGACGGCGTTGGGGCTGAATTTTTGTGACTTCCTGCAAATTTCTTGTCGCTGGTTGATACAGTATTCACGTGTGGTGCTACCGTTGGTATCCATCGTCCTCTTCCACGGGAGTCATCATAGCGAAGAAGCACGTAACGATATTATCGATGTCAAGATTACTTATGCCATATTCTGTTGTACTGCTGTCCTGGAATTTTTTGCCGCCATGCCTATTGCTTTTTGGGATTTAGATGATGTTTATCTTTCCCAAGAAGGAGTGGTAAAGTGGCCAGAGATGGTCGCTCAATACAGCCTCATAGGATACTTTGCCAGCAACGAAAAGCACAGCAAGTGGATGTGCATTGCAGGTATATTTGGATGCAAGGACTTTGTCTACCAAAGGATACTGCGCATGAAGCCGTGCTCCTCCTCTGCCAGAATTACACAATTGGTTCTTGGATATCTGAAAGATGGGTGGAAGAAAGAAATACACGACGCTCCTAGCTACCGCAGGTTCAACGACCACAGCACACACTGGCCGGTGATTCTTGGATATTTGGAACAAGGTCATCATGTGGGCTTCAGCAGCAGCATGAGAAAGAGGGCATTTGATGAGAGTGTCCTCCTCTGGCACATCGCCACGGATTTCTGCTTCTTCTTGAGCCTGGCGTCTTCAGAGCATACATGTGGTGGCTTAGCTGACTCGGACTGTTCAGCCTGTAAAGTCGTCCAGTGCAATGAGATGTCCAACTACATGGTGTATCTCTTGTTTGTGAATCCTGAGATGTTGTTGCCTGGCACCAGGCGGAATCTCTTCATAGACGCCTACCATGGCCTCAACCACATCCTCAAGGACATGGACATGGACATTCCCATGGGCAGGAAGCCGCCAAATGTGAAAAAGCAAAAATGGGTTATGCTGCAGAGAGTAATCAATACCATGCAGAAGCGGGACAGATCAAAGAAAGCTTTCTCCTCCAGAGGAGGAGCAAAAATGGGTCCTGGAGAGGAGCTGAAGAAAGTTTCTCCTCCAGAGGAACTCATTGACCAAGCTTGGGCTCTTGCCCAAAGGCTGTTGGACAATAAGGGCGATGAGAAGAAGATGTGGGAAGAGATCCAGCGTGTCTGGGTGGAGATGCTCTGCTTCTCCGCCAGCAGATGCAGGGGATACCTCCACGCCAAGGCTTTAGGCGAAGGCGGCGAGTTCCTCTCCTACGTCTGGCTCACGCTCTTCCACATGGGGATGGAGACCTTCACCGACAAGCTGCACAGGGAGGAGCCACGAAGCCAAGAAGTCGAAGCTGGGAACAACGCCACCGCTCCGCCATCCACTCCCAACGTCTCCAGCACCGCTCCGTCGACTTCTGAGATTTGCATCATCGACAACGCCTTCAGCACTGACGCCGGCGCCGCTCCATCCACTTCCGAGATTTGCATGGCCCAAGACGACATGGTCGACGTCTCCAAAACTGGCACTACTGCTCCATCGACTTCCGAGATTTGCATCATCGACGTCTTCACCACCGATGCCAGCGCCGCTCCAACTTCCTGAGATTTGCATGGCCGAAGACGTAATGGTTTAACTCCTGGTCCTTCCCAATACTAGTAGTAATTTTATCTGCAAGTCTGCTGTGGACGTGCTACTCTACTGTTCTTGCTCCACTTCTATGTGTGTAACAAAAAGCTACGTTATGTTGCTTCTTTAGTTGTTTTCCTGCCCTTTTATAAGGCTTTCCACTCTGTGTAATGTTGTTTTCCAAAGCTGCACTGTAATGTTTGAAGTTTGAATGAGTCATCACCACCTAGCTAGTCGCTAGTTTCCAACTTTCCAGTATTCATTTGATAATTACATCAGATGGCATCTCTGAACACGTAAGCTGCAGTCGTAACATAGCACTATATACTATATATATCTACTAGTACAGGGCACGCGCCATGACGCGCGTTGGTAGTGAAAGGGAACATTTCAAGGGCAGACAAAATGTGAAAAATGTGCTGGATATATAGACTGCGATAAGGGTAATAAGAGAGGCAGATATACGCCTAAGGCATCTATATTTCATATGTTGTCAGAGCCAGAAGCATGTCTTTGGATACAGGCATAGTAGACTTACCATGGTACATAAATAGTTCATATCCGGAGATATATATGGAGTCCTTCAACAAAGAACCAAACCACTTAATAGTCAAGTAGATAGGTATGTAGTTGGGGACATTACATAGCGATAGTAGACTAAGCATACTTGAAGTAACGACATAATATGTAAACATATAGTCAAACAACGAAGTTTCTAAATATTTTTCGCGATTGGGCCATTCACCCGTATTTCATTAAGAGGAGGAAAACCAAATCCAAATACAACAAACCCCGATGCCGAGAAGACATTACAGGAGTAAACACCAACGAAGACCTTAAACAAAAGCGAAAAGCAAGAAAAGCGAGGGGCAGGGAACCCTCCACCTAACAATCCCAGCAAGCTGCGCCTATACAAAAGATAACTCAACACCTAGGTAGCTAATAGTGATCGGAGCCGTAGATGATACACCTCGGCAGCAAAGCATCTGCCGGAAAGACAACGACCTCGGTGGCAAAGCATCCACCATAACCTCCTCGGCGGCCAAGCATCCGCCAGAAACACGACCTCGGTGGCAAAGCATCCACCGGAACCACCACGGCGGCAAAGCATCCGCCGGAAACATGACCGCAGCGGCAAAGCATCCACTAGCACTCCAATGGCAAAGCATCCGTCCGCACCAACCTCGGCAAAGAAAGCATCCGCCGGAAAGACGACGACCAGATACCGGCGGCAAAGCATCCGCCCGAACCAACGACCAACGACCTTGACTACGGCAACAACGAACACCAACTAAACATACCTAGGTGAGGAGAAAGCTGAAGCTCAAAAAGGCGCAGCAAGACGACAAATGCGGGCGTAGTGTAACACCCCGATTTTCGGCCATTTTAAAATTCGCTCAAAATTTAAACTTTTTCGATAATCGTGTTTTGACTTGACACCTTGATGATTTCAAGTTATTTTGGCACCTCAAATTTACTTGACAAGTTTTGGTAAGACCTAAAGTGGAGTTACATTTAATAAAAGAATAAAGGAATAAGAAAATAAGAGAGAAAGAAAAAAGAAAAGGAAAAAGGGAAAGAAGAAGGAAGGAGAAAGGAAATCAGCCCGGCCCATTCCTCCCTCCTCTCCTCCTCTTCCCGCGTGGGCGGCCCAACCACGCCAGGCCGCACGGCCCGCCTCCTTCTTCCTCTCTACCACCGACGAGGACCCCTACCCGGAACAAGACGACCGGGCACAGCCCCGCCGGGCCCCGGCTGTCGCCTCGCCGTACCGCCGCCAGAGAGGGAGAAGACCATGGCACGCTGGAGCAGGAGCATTCAAGCAAACCGGACGGACGCGAGGCTGCTGGCTCGGCACCGCACCCAAGGCGCACAGCAAGCCACCCAAGCTTGCCGGCGAGCCCCGCCATGCCAAGGCGCAGAGCGACGACCACCCCACAAAGAACGCACACGGCTCGGCCATAAAACGACGATGCGCTATCACCGTGCTGGCACCCGTGCGCACGAGGGGAACGGCGAGCTCGCCGGGCGATGCCGGCCACCGTGATGTGACCGCACGCTGCCGGATTCGCCGGAGCACCTTAAACCACACGACGACGACTGCCAGAGCCGGCAAGACCACGCACGCCTCCACCCGCGGCCGGAAAATATCCGGGGGCGAGAAAATATCTCGCCGGGGGGGAAGCCGCCGCGGCGAGGCTATAAATAGCCCCGTCCGGCCCTCCATCCCGCCTCGCCGAGCACCGAGAGCTCCACCGGGAGCCGAACACCCCGTGCTCGTGCCCAATCTCTCTCCCTCCTCTTCCTTTCCGCTCTAGACGGATTTCCCCCAAATCCACTTTCCACCGCCGCCGAGCTAGGGTTCGAGGAACGCCGTCGATTGGTCGCCGGAGCAGCGCAATTGGCAGTCCAGTGAGTCGTCTATTCCCCTCCTCTACTCTTTCCCATCTTATTAGCCTACATTGTGCAGTGGAAAGGTGGGAGCCTTACACCGCCCGGACACCCACCATCGAGTCCGGGGCAGCGTGGGGAGTCTAAGGGACCCCTCGCGGCGAGCCATGGCCAAGAAGGCCGTTCCGGCAGAATGCCGGCGAAGCTCCGCCGTCGAGTGCGATAGGACGGGCGGCGCCACGACGCCGCCACCCCGCCACGTCACGCCGTCACCGGGAGCCAACCAGAGGCGACACGCGTCCCTCGTCACGCCACCGTTCCTCCCCCTCCGTTACGCCACGTGGGCCAGGGCGGGCCCGCTGGTCAGTCACTAATGGGCGGGTACAGTGTAGAATCAGAAGAGGAAAATGCTAGGTCTACCCGAGAACTGTACCCCTAATGCTATAAGTACATGTTCCGGACCTCAAAAAATTCCAGGAAAAATATGTAAATAAACTAGATCTTGTGGAGATAATTGTCATGAATTTTATTATATTTTACATTAATAAAATAATGACATAAAAATCCCACCATGTTTATTAACTGGAATTAAACTTCTAAAATCATAACTTCCGAACCGTAACTCCAAATTGGGTCAAACCACTTCCGTTATTTTTCTAAAATCGAGCTTTATCCATTGCTACTAGTTTTACGTATTATCACAAGGTTCATTTTATCTCTATTCAATTGCCCTATTAATTTCTCGTAATCACCGCCGTACGCGAGTAGCCGACGAGGACCCCTACCCGGAACAAGACGACCCCGACTACGTTCCAGAGCCGGAAGACTGCAATAACGAAGGCAAGTCCTTACCCTCCCCCCCTAATAATCATGACCTAATTAATGAACCCAATCTTATAAGATGATGATCATGGTGAACATTGATGAGATGAGGATTATGTGATGCACATGAGGTGCTTATGAGATTATTATGATATATGAGATTATTTAAGCTGTGTGCTTGAGATGATGATGAATATTGTTATAACCATGATATGATCAAGTATGAGATTAATGTAACCTGGATAATAATGTGAACCATACCAACAGAAAGGTGAGTGGTGATAGTCTACATGGAGGTGGACTAATCACACTCGGGAATGTGTCCCGCAGAGAGATACTCACCACCCTAAGGACCGGTTCATAGACCATCTACCTATTGCGATATTTCGTACAGCCACACGTCGGGATGGGGCGACCTGATCTCACACCCCGTTAGGTCGAGGTATATCGTATGCCTAGGAGGCCGGTAGCAGGCGGAAGGACTATCGGGAGCAGACATGGGGAAAGTGGCCCCATGGTCCGGTTGGCGTGGTTGCTATGTGATCCTCCACGTTAAACAATTGACCTAATGATTATGGGCAAAGTGGCCCCAATATTTTATGAATTGATGAATGGGGAAAGTGGCCCCAATATTTTACGAAAGGGGAAAGTGGCCCCAATATTTATGAAAGGGGAAAGTGGCCCCAATACTTCCAACCCCCGAGAATACTTCGGTAGAAGATATACTAACACCTAGGTTGGCTGCCAAGCGGGCACGGGATCTTGTTGGACTATTCTTGTCCGCTAATCACGGAAGGAGTATGTCCATCGTGTGGGGAAATTGTACAACCTCTGCAGAGTTACTTAAACCTATTCGAATAGCCACATCCTTGGAATGGGCAAATGCTAGGCCAGATCATCTATGATTAGTTTAACCCTGATGATACTAACCGTTTGTGTTTTGTGAAGCGATGACCATATAACCGGATCGGGAACTAGTGAGGGCAGTTTTAGAGTCCCTGCTAGGGCCCAAACCCATAATACTCACCAACCCCCAAGTTTGGACTTGCTGAGTACCTTCGTACTCACCCGTTGTTATTTTCAGACTTCAGCTTAGAGGAGGACTTCGGCTACGATGATAGCGAGGATTTTCCGCAGGAGGATTAGACGTGATGCTTTCGGATTTGCTAGGACCTAAGATATCGATACTAGGGTTTCGACCTACGCTCAAGTATGCTTGTGGGTGTGGCAGGCTAGGACCACTAAACGCTGTAGCATACTCTGATAAATAAATTGCCACAGCACCACCTATGCTTACCTATTGTTGTGTAATAAGACTGTGACCCTCGGGCCACTTATGTAAGACCTATTTATCCTATCAATAAAGCTTCGGCACTTTTTCAAATAAATCTGTGTCCACTCTTGTCTATATTAACGTATTAGCGTGTGATCCTAGCACTAATACGTGAGGTTAAGGACCCATTAAGGTGGGGGCCTGACAGAGTAGCATCAGAGCCGAGCTTGACCGTAGGATGAAACCCTAGGTCCTGACACACAACAAAAGATAAACACACACCCCGATTGTTCTCATACTTTCATATGCAAAAATAAGTCTAGCTTGTGGAAGTGTTTTTGCAGTACGGAAGGTCCCATCGACAACGACTGGGAACAATCAGACTGCATTGCTGAGGAAGGATTTCCCCGTCTCTTATGGGAGACACTCCAGCGACTGGGATACACCGAGCCTCCCCAGTACTACTCCATACAGTATGAGGATGCGGGAGTGCATAGGTGCGAAGTGCGAATGCACATCAAGGAACATCCCGACTTCACTGCAGTCCATGCACGATGGTACACCATGATTGGTCGGAGGCCATGGGACACCACCCAGAAAAGTGGCACGTCAGGCATTGGCAGAATATTGCGGCATTTTTTAAGAAGACATAGAGTACACACCGGCGAAGTACCTCCCTGTACCAGACCAAACCACCCCTACCTGGCACAACAAGGTATGCGATTTGCAGAAGATCGACCCAGGAGTATTAGAGTACAGCAAGGTGTTCACCGTACGGTACCTACACAACCTGGACACCTTGTGTGAAGATCAGCAACGAGAAATCCAAGCTTGACAGAGTCGCTATCGAGAAAGGCAGGCAGAAGCAGACAAGATGACCATGGAAGTACACAAGGTCGCAAGAGAACTGGAGCGGTGCAGACAGGAGTTGAGGAAGACCCAACAGCAATTGTACGACCTGAAGCGAACTAAGAAGACGCCACCAGAAGGAAGAACGCTCACCAGGAGAAGAATTTCAGCAAATGCCGCCAGTGAAGTGCCAGCCTATGATCCCCAGCAGCCTCATTATGACCTAAATGGATACGTACCAAAGGAGTCTATGACCGATTCCGAAACAGTCGAGACTGAGGAATCTGTCGCAGACAACTTCCGACAGGAAGCGGGACCATCCGAGTACCCATGAGAAGGGTACTTTGTGCTAGCACAACAGCGCTGCGAGGAGTGGAACCTCCAAAAGCTACAGTTTGTAAAATAAATAAGTATAACTGTAGCAAGCAGTCGCCCTTAGGGAAGAATGTGCGTAGTTCAGTATCGATGTTTGTAGTATTGAAGTGTTTTTCTGTAGCATCTAAATGGTTGTTATGTGTGATGTGCTTGTATCATGTGTAAGAACTATGAGGATGTGTCGAACGTTTGGTGTTCTTGAATAAATTGCATTTGAGTTTTGCCTTTTTGATCCGTAAACACCGTCTTACTCACATTGCTATCACAACAATCTGATGGAAAGAAGGTCTAGCAGGATCCGCGAACGCCGCGAAAGGGCCGAAGCCATGGACCGCAATGGGAGAGGCGACGAACCTCCGAGAAATAGGCGGAATCGGGGCAGGCAACCCAGAAATAACAGGGGCAATGAAGAAAGACCAGCGGAAGAAGAAGTTAATCAAGAAGGTGAAAATGAGCACATACCACCACCCCCACCCAATTTGGTAGAGGTGATAGGCCGACAGACACAGCCCTCTTTGAGAGACGGCCGGAAGAAGAGACAACGAGAATGGAAGGATAGGGGCATTTATGAGGTTACGCCCACCCACCTTCGAGGATGTTGGGGACGATCCCTTGTCCGCAGATGACTGGATACGCCTCATCACCAAGAAGCTGGATGCAGCTGGAGCAACCCCAGAAGAAAAAGTCACGCTAGCCACCCATCAGCTCGCGGGAACCGCAAGTGAATGGTGGGACAACTACCAGGAGGCCTCAGAGAACCCGGAAGCTATCACTTGGGATGAATTCGTGGAAGAATTCCGTCTCTACCATATTCCTGATGGGATTATACGTAGTAAGGCGGAAGAATTTCGCAACATTCAACAAGGCGCCATGACCGTCCCACAATACATTCGTCAGTTCATGAAGCTTGCACGCTATGCGCCGAGTGAAGTGTACACCGAGAAGAAGAAAATGGAATGCTTCGCGAGGGGACTCAAAGCTGCCTTGAGAGAGCAAGTAGCAGGCCACGAATACACCAGCTTCAACATAATGATGAACAAGACCATCATCATGGAAGAAGAAAAGATGAGGACGGAATGTGAAAGGAAGCGCAAGATGATAGTCGCAGGAGAACGTCACCAGGAAAGATTTCAACGGAACCGCCCTTACCAGAGCGCACCCCCAAGATTCCAACCCACTATGCAGTTCCGAGCACCAGGAAGTCAATACACCCAGGCCAGCAACAACAACTACAACAACAACAACTACCGCGGCAACCCCAATTTTCGCAACAACAACCCCGTCAGCAACAACAATTTCCGAAACAACAACACCAGCAACAGCAACTTGGACAAAGGCAGAAATAGCTTGGGACAGGAAACCTGTTTTGGATGCCGTCAGCCCGGGCACCGCGTCGCAGCTTGCCCAAACCTGAACAACAGTAATGCCCCCGCCCCCTCAGTTGCCAGTAATAGGACCGCCGCTTCTGGAGTAAATCGCAATATCCCTCAAAACTCTGGCGCACCAAGGAGGACTGCCCCAGGTTTTGGTCAAGGCAGAGTAAACCACGTGAATGCGGAAGACGTACAGACAGCTCCTGACGCTATGTACGGTGAGTTTATTGTAAACTCTACTCCTGCAACCGTGCTATTCGACTCTGGCGCTTCGCACTCGTTTATTTCCGATCGTTTTGTTTCCTGAAATAAGTTGAGAATGGTGTTATTACCCACCCCTCTTTTGATTCGCACCCCTGGAGCCGAAATGAGATGCTCACTAAGTTGCCCTCGAATAAGGATCATGATCAGAGGAATAGAGTTTAGAGCAGATCTAGTCGTCCTGAAGACAGACGGATTGGATGTAATACTAGGGATGGATTGGCTAGAAAAGCATCATGGGAACATATCATGCAAGGACAGGATGGTCACAATAACCAATCACCTAGGAAGGACTGTAAAATGCCAGCCCCAAGCACCCAAGTTGACTCCAGAAGTGTACAATGTACATGTCACCACAATAGGAGATGTACCCATAGTGAAAGAATATCCGGATGTATTCCCAGAAGACCTACCCGGAATGCCACCAGATAGAGACTTGGAGTTCATCATAGATCTAATACCAGGGACAGCACCGATCGCCAAGAGACCTTACAGGATGGCATCGAATGAGTTAGGGGAATTGAAGAAACAGTTAAGAGAATTGCAGGAGAAAGGATACATCAGACCCAGCTCATCACCATGGGGATCGCTAGTATTGTTTGTAAAGAAGAAGGATGGAAGCCAACGCATCTGCATTGATTACAGGTCATTAAACGAGGTTACCATCAAAAACAAGTACCCCCTTCCAAGGATCGACGATCTATTTGATCAACTAAAAGGAGCCAAGTATTTCTCAAAGATAGATCTCAGATCAGGCTACTATCAACTCAAGATCGGACTTAGCGACATCCCAAAGACCGCATTTGTGACCCGCTATGGACAGTATGAATTCACAGTCATGCCGTTTGGACTCACAAACGCCCCTGCCTACTTCATGAATCTAATGAACAAAGTATTCATGGAGGAACTGGACAAGTATGTCGTCGTATTCATTGACGACATACTTATTTACTCAAAGAGCGTCGAAGAGTATGAGCAGCACCTGAGGATGATCCTAAGCAAACTAAGAGATCACCAGCTATATGCCAAGTTCAGCAAGTGCGAGTTTTGGTTACAAGAAGTTGCTTTCCTAGGCCACATCATCACAGCCGAAGGAGTGAAAGTGGACCCCGAGAAAATAAGGGCAGTAACAGAATGGCAGCAACCCACCAACGTCACGGAAATAAGAAGCTTCCTAGGATTGGCAGGATACTACCGAAGGTTCATTGAAGGATTCTCCAAAATTGCAAGACCCACGACCGCACTAACACAGAAAGGAAAGGAGTTCCTATGGACTGAAGCCTGTGAGAAGAGTTTCCAGGAGCTGAAGACGAAACTGACCACGGCCCCGGTACTCACCTTACCGGATATACACAAGGATTTTGTAGTATATTGCGACGCATCCCGACGAGGACTAGGATTTGTTCTAATGCAAGAAGGGAAAGTCGTAGCATACGCATCCAGATAGCTGAAAAAGCATGAAGAGAACTACCCTACTCATGACTTGGAACTAGCAGCAGTAGTACATGCCCTCCAAATATGGAGACACTACCTTATAGGAAATAAGTGCAAAATATTCACGGATCACAAGAGCCTGAAGTACATATTCACTCAGTCAGAGTTAAATCTCAGACAAAGAAGGTGGTTAGAATTAATAAAAGACTATGATCTGAGTATACAGTACCACCCTGGAAAAGCCAACTCAGTGACGGACGCACTAAGCAGGAAGACCCACCACCGACACCTAGAGGACATTCAGAGGAATCCGGAATTGGCCCAAGAAGTGAGCAAGCTGAATCTACTCATAGGAGAGCAAGGAATGCTGAACACACTAAGCGTACGACCTACCTTGGAATCCCAGATCAAGACAGCCCAAGACGAAGATGACGAAGTTCAAGAATTAAAGAAGTTGGTCACTCTCAAGGAAAAAGAAATGCCTGAATTCAGAATCGATGAAGAGGGAAAACTATGGTTTGAAAATCGAATCTGTGTGCCAAAGAAAGGAAACCTCAGAAACTTAATATTGGAAGAAGCACACGACTCCCCGTACTCCATCCACCCTGGGGCAACTAAGATGTACATGGATCTAAAGCAGAAATATTGGTGGAGGGGCATGAAAGTTGATATCGCTGACTTCGTAGCCAGATGCGACCCATGCCAGAAAATCAAGGCAGAACATCATCGACCAGCAGGATTACTGCAGCCACTGCACATACCAGAATGGAAGTGGGATGAGATAAGTATGGATTTCATAGTAGGACTTCCAAGGACTTCTAACGGCAACGATTCAATATGGGTGATCGTGGACCGATTAACAAAGGTGGCACACTTCATC
Organism: Hyparrhenia diplandra; assembly: GCA_015847255.1. Taxonomy (NCBI): domain Eukaryota; kingdom Viridiplantae; phylum Streptophyta; class Magnoliopsida; order Poales; family Poaceae; genus Hyparrhenia; species Hyparrhenia diplandra. Next base: position 16,612 of record JADLZK010007042.1, on the reverse strand, counting down.
CCTGTGAAGACCACACTCCAGGCTCACCAGCTTGCGAGACTGTACGTCGACGAGATCCTTAAGCTACACGGAGTCCCCAGCCGAATAGTGACAGACAGAGGTTCGCAATTCACCTCGAGATTCTGGTGAAGATTACATGAAGCCCTGAAGACACGCCTAGACTACAGCATGGCATACCATCCACAGACAGACGGACAAACAGAACGTGTGAACCAAATCTTAGAAGACATGCTAAGGGCATGCGTACTTGCCTACGGAAGGGACTGGGAGAAGAGTCTATCATTTGCCGAATTCTCCTACAATAACAGCTATCAAGCCAGTCTGAAGATGTCCCCGTTCAAAGCACTATACGGGCGGAAATGCAGAACACCATTAATGTGGTCAGAAGTCGGAGAACGCACAGTGTTTGGACCTGACATTATCCAAGAAGCAGAAGACAAGGTGGCCACAATTCGCGAGAACCTGAAGGCAGCACAGAGCCGACAAAAGAGCTACGCCGACCGCAGAAGAAAAGAGTTAGAATTCCAAGTAGGGGACCATGCCTACCTAAAAGTGTCACCCCTGCGGGGAACCAGACGTTTCCAAGTGAAAGGAAAGCTAGCCCCAAGGTACATCGGACCGTTTGAAATCACAGAAAGAATCGAAAAAGTGGCATATCGCCTACAGTTACCCCCAGAGTTGGAAGAAGTCCACAACGTATTCCACGTATCGCAGTTAAAGACATGCCTACGAGTTCCTGAGGAACAGACTCCGCTGGAAACAGTAGACCTTCAGCCAGACCTACAGTACCAAGAGAGACCAGTCAGAATTTTAGACATAGCCGTGAGACAGACACGAAGGACAGCAGTCAGATTTTGCCGAGTTCAATGGAGCGACCACACAGAAGCAGAAGCCACTTGGGAAAGGGAAGAAAGTTTGAAAAAGGAATTCTCTTTAAGGGGGGTAGGTTTGTAACAACCCGATTTTCGGCCATTTTAAAATTCGCTCAAAATTTAAACTTTTTCGATAATAGTGTTTTGACTTGACACCTTGATGATTTCAAGTTATTTTGGCACCTCAAATTTACTTGACAAGTTTTGGTAAGACCTAAAGTGGAGTTACATTTAATAAAAGAATAAAGGAATAAGAAAATAAGAGAGAAAGAAAAAGAAAAGGAAAAGGGAAAGAAGAAGGAAGGAGAAAGGAAATCAGCCCAGCCCATTCCTCCCTCCTCTCCTCCTCTTCCCGCGTGGGCCGGCCCAACCACGCCAGGCCGCATGGCCCGCCTCCTTCCTCTCTACCACCGACGAGTGAGACCCGCTCCTCTCCTTCTTCCCCGCCGCCGTCGACGACGACCCGGGCACAGCCCACCACCGGCCCCGGCTGTCGCCTCGCCGTACCGCCGCCAGAGAGGGAGAAGACCATGGCACGCTGGGAGCAGGAGCATTCAAGCAAACCGACGGACGCTGAAGCCGCCGGCTCGGCGCACCCGCACCTAAATACGGGCGATGACCGCCGCCCGACGGCAAGCCACCCAAGCTTGCCGGCGAGCCCCCGCCATGCCAAGGCGCGAGCGACGACCGCCCCACAAAGAACGCGACGTGGCTCGCCATAAACGACGATCTTGTTGTCACCGCGTCGGGCACCGTGCGCCGCGACGAGGGAACGGCGAAGCTCGCCCGCGATGTCGGCCATGTGATGTGACCGCATGCTGCCGTATTCGCCGGAGCACCTTAAACCACACGACGACGACTGCCAGAGCCGGCAAGACCACGCGCGCCTCTACCCGCGGCTGGAAAATATCCGGGGACGAGAGAAATATCTCGCCGGGGGGGAAGCCGCCGCAGCGAGGCTATAAATAGCCCCGTCCGGCCCTCCAGCCCGCCTCGCCGAGCACAGAGAGCTCCACCGGGAGCCAGAACACCCTGTGCTCGTGCCCAATCTCTCTCCCTCCTCTTCCTTTCCGCTCTAGATGGATTTCCCCCAAATCCACTTTCCGCCGCCGCCGAGCCAGGGTTCGAGGAACGCCGTCGATTGGTCGCCGGAGCAGCGCAATTGGCAGTCCAGTGAGCCATCTATTCCCTCCTCTACTCTTTCCCATCTTATTAGCCTACATTGTGCGGTGGAACGGTGGATTGAGCGCCGCCGTCGTCGACGACCGCCGCCGCGCCGCCGGTGGGAGCCTTACACCACCGCCCGGACACCCACCATCGAGTCCGGGGCAGCATGGGGAGTCTAAGGGACCCTCGCGGCGAGCTTTTCGGGCCAGGAAGGCCGTTTCGGCAGAACGCCGGCGGCTCCGCCGTCCGGGTGCGACAGGCGGGGCGGAGCCACGACGCCACACCCCCGCCACGCCGCCACCCGGAGCCAACCAGAGGCGACACGCGTCCCCGTCACGCCACCGTTCCTCCCCCTCCGTTACTCGCCACGTGGGCCAGGCCGCCCCCGCTGGTCAGTCACTAATGGGCGGGTACAGTGTAGAATCGAAGAGGAAAATGCTAGGTCTACCCGAGAACTGTACCCTATTGCTATAAGTACATGTTCGTTCCTCGACTAAAATTCCAGGAAAAATATGTAAATAAACTAGATCTTGTGGAGATAATTGTCATGAATTTTATTATATTTTACATTAATAAAATAATGACATAAAAATCCCACAATGTTTATTAACCGAATTAAACTGAAAATCATAAGTTCGAACCGTAACTCCAAATTGGGTCAAACCACTTCCGTTATTTTTCTAAAATCGAGCTTTATCCATTGCTACCGGTTTTACGTATTATCACATGGTTCATTTTGTTGCTATTCAATTGCCCTATTAATTTCGTAATCGCCACCGTATGCGAGAGTAGCCGACGAGGACCCCTACCCGGAACAAGACGACCCCGACTATGTTCCAGAGCCGGAAGACTGCAATAACCAAGGCAAGTCCTTACCCTCCCCCCTAATAATCATGACCTAATTAATCAACCCAATCTTATAAGATGATGATCATGGTGAACATTGATGAGATGAGGATTATGTGATGCACATGAGGTGCTTATGAGATTATTATGATATATGAGATTATTTAAGCTGTGTGCTTGAGATGATGATGAATATTGTTATAACCATGATATGATCAAGTATGAGATTAATGTAACCTGGATAATAATGTAACCATACCAACAGAAAGGTGAGTGGTGATAGTCTACATGGAGGTGGACTAATCACACTCGGGAATGTGTCCCGCGGAGAGATACTCACCTCCCTAAGGACCGGTTCATAGACCATCTACCTAGTGCGATATTTCGTACCGCCACACGTCAGGATGGGGCGACCTGATCTCACACCCCGTTAGGTTGAGGTATATCGTATGCTTAGGAGGCCGGTAGCAGGCGGAAGGACTATCAGGAGCAGACATGGGGAAAGTGGCCCCATGGTCCGGTTGGCGTGGTTGCTATGTGATCCTCCACGTTAAACAATTGACCTAATGATTATGGGGAAAGTGGCCCCAATATTTTATGAATTGATGAATGGGGAAAGTGGCCCCAATATTTTACGAAAGGGGAAAGTGGCCCCAATATTTATGAAAGGGGAAAGTGGCCCCAATACTTCCAACCCCCGAGAATACTTGGTAGAAGATATACTAACACCTAGGTTGGCTGCCAAGCGGGCACGGGATCTTGTTGGACTATTCTTGTCCGCTGATCACGGAAGGAGTATGTCCATCGTGTGGGGAAATTGTACAACCTCTTTGTTGGCGGTCATTATCGAGTAATTAATACCGCCAATTTATATCCAATTCATGAGAAACGGGCAAACTTATGTCGCATATACCTTTACTTCTAACCTAGTTCCACTTGTATTCGAAGAAAATATGTTTTGCGTACAAAAGTGGAAACAAAAAGTATGCCAAATAAAGTGGGAAGCGCAAAGTCGAACTACGCTTTGGACAAGGGGAATGCAAACAAGCCAAAACCAACGTGAACTGTGCTATTGCACCACCGAGGATGCGACCTAGAGTGGGCCACAAGCTCACCCGCGAAAAGATCGGCACGAGGCGGGCCAAACCAGGCCGGCCCGGCCCAGGGGCGCCGCCCGGATCGCCTCGATCCCGCCCGCGCCTTCTTTGACGACACGTCCCCGATGTCTAGCGGCGGTTGCATGCGGTGCACTTTGATGTTGGCGCCAAAATACTTTGCCAAAGACACTTGCATGCGGGGAAGGTGGTCACATGCATGGAAGATGTCGTTCCCGCCAAGCTCCTTGGTCACATGCGTGGAAGATGTCGTTCCCGCCAAGCTCCTTGGTTGCATGCGAGGGGAATTGCCGTACCAACTACGAAATAGCGTGTGCATGCAAGGGAAAGGCTAAATGGGGCGCGCGGAACCGACCTCCTCCTTGTATAAATTGAGGCGTAGAGCTCCCCTTTAGAACACACACTACACAAGGGTCTTTCTCCCTTCACTTGTTGCTTCTTCCATTTATTAGTTAGTATTAGGAGTTGGGCAACATGTAGAAGATCGAGATCTTCTTGGAGCTACTGGTATGATCAATATAATTCCCTTTATGTTGGTTAACGCTATGTTCTCCATATTGTTCTTGTTCTTCATTTATCAATATAGCTATGAACTAGAGTATAGTTCTTATGACATGATCTTGCCATATGGAACTTTATGCTTAATCTATCATACATATATATTTAGACTGTGATGGACTCTTCATTAAGTTAGAATTGGTTGCTGGTTGGATTGTGGGTTCGTCGTCTGCCCTTGAGGTAGATACTCTAGTAGAGGACCCCTGATGAAGACGGGATCTCCTGGCCGACGCTAGAGTAAGCGGCAAGTAGCGTGGACATGGTGTCTAAGCTATAAGTCGCCTTCGTTTACTAATCATGCCACGGTAGTGAGGTAGGCGACAGGTGGTGACAGCCCTGTTCGTCCCGTGTACTCCTCCACGTTCGTATGTGCGGTAGTCTGGAGACCGGAACTGCTTGGCAGACCAGGCGGGAGGCCGGTGGCACCACAAGCTGGTAGTGACTGATGATATCTAGATCTAGAATCCAAAACGGGATAAATCATGTTTGTATATCTACTTCCTTGACATAGCTATTTAGGATATGCCTACTAGTATTTAGATTTATTCTTTATCCTTGAGACTGGTCCAAGTGTGTGTGTCAAGTTATCCTTTACTTACCATGTTACACCCCTGTTATGAACATTGGTCTAGTACACAAACATGCCATCTTGTCCATATCCCTAGTAGAGATTCTACACCATGCCTTCCCATGGGAAAATATAAATGAACGATACCCGAATACTCCCGGGTGAAATGCTACGATGATAGATCCGTGCGCTTGCGGATTGACTCTTGCAACATATGAATCCATCTATCACAGGTGTTTCCCAACGTTGTCACTAAGTACATTATAATCTTTAGTGGTGATGCTAAGAAACGCCAACACTCTACAGAGTTACTTAAACCTATTCGAATAGCCATGTCATTGGAATGGGCAAATGCTAGGCCAGATCATCTATGATTAGTTTAACCCTGATGATACTAACCGTTTGTGTTTTGTGAAGCGATGACCATATAATCGGATCGGGAACTAGTGAGGGCAGTTTTAGAGTCCCTGCTAGGGCCCAAACCCATAATACTCACCAACCCCTAGGTTTGGACTTGCTGAGTACCTTCGTACTCACCCGTTGTTATTTTCAGACTTCGGCTTAGAGGAGGACTTCGGCTACGATGATCGCGAGGATTTTCCGCAGGAGGATTAGACGTGATGCTTTCGGATTTGCTAGGACCTAAGATATCGATACTAGGGTTTCGACCTACGCTCAAGTATGCTTGTGGGTGTGGCAGGCTAGGACCACTAAACGTTGTAGCATACTCTGATAAATAAATTGCCACAGCACCACCTATGCTTACCTATTGTTGTGTAATAAGACTGACCCTCGGGCCACTTATGTAAGACCTATTTATCCTATCAATAAAGCTTCGGCACATTTTCAAATAAATCTGTGTCCACTCTTGTCTATATTAACGTATTAGCGCGTGATCCTGGCACTAATACATGAGGTTAAGGACCCATTAAGGTGGGGGCCTGACACGTAGAGATTGCAGGAGTGCTCCAGCGTTGCCTTCAAGAAGGTGATCGACGTCCGCGAACGCCGACAACGCAAAAAAGAGCACCAGAAGGTCTTTCGACCCTAGCCTGCACGACGAACTGCCATCTCCCGACGAGCTGTAGGCACCCAACTTCCGTCGTCCGCGCCGGTGAGGTGGCCCGGCGTGCGAAGTGTCACCACGAAGCCTCGAACGCACGCCCGCACCACCTCGCCCCCCACCACGGAGGCACCACCACCGCAGCACAAACGGCGGGAAGAAGGATCGGGACACCGAGCGGTGCGGTGCCGCTGAAAATGGATGAACGACGACGCCCCCCAGGAGGAATGTGGCGCACGGCGGCATCACCGTCGCCGCCCGCCAAGGCCGGGCTGAGCTTTCGCCCAATCCGCGAAGAGCGGCACAAGCGAAGGCACCGGCGGTCGATGGGCAGCGGCAGCCCGCCACGGCCCCCGCGACAGCCGCAGTCCCGCCGGTCCCCGGGCGGGAGCGGGGCCAGGGCACTGGCGCTCAGAACGGCAGCGGGCCTCCCCGCTACAGATGAGTAGCCCCGCCGACACCTTGGGATGCGCGGCCGGGCTGGCCACCATAGCGCCCGAGGGCGGGTGGGGTGCCGGCGCCCGATCCCGGGGCCCAAGGGCCCGGATCCGGCCAGCCGCCACCAGCCCGCCACCGGCGGCGGCGAGCGCCGCCCGGTTCGCCATGGCCGCCCGGCCGGAAGCCACCGCGCCGGAGGAGGAGTGCGCGAGGCCGAGGTGACGCCGGATCCAGCTCGGGGAGCACGGGCGCGGGCCCGCCGCGATAGGAGGCCCAGCCGGTTGCCCCATCAGGGGCCCCCCCCGCTGGAGACGCCAAATAGGCTCATGTTTTTCCCTGGAGCCGTTGCTATGTACATAGGATTGAGATGGCGAGGCAATTATGGGTGCCTTTGTTGTGATAAATATAAACTTGCGCATCTCGCAAAATGATGAAGCAGTCATCTTGTTCCATGTTGTCACCCTCCCTTTAGCAAGGAAGGTAATCAATTAAGAAATAACAGGGAAGGAATAACGTAACTGTTGTCTTGATGACAAAATGGCAAGATGTAAAGCACCAGAGGCTGAAGTTTGTATATTAAATTTCATTCATGAAGCCAGTAACAATGGATATAATCTGAAATTAGAGTGGCTACTAACTTTGTTTCTGTCATACTCACTTTTGAGTAATACTTAATGTATGTTGTATCTCTCTGTCATAAAGGGAGGAAGAGAGATTGTTTTAGTCTATACAGGGTTTGTTTAGTGTATAATAACAGGTACACATTTTGGAAAATCATGCTACAATATGTAATCAGTTATGAGGTCGAAGATATGGTCAAACTATACCTATTTTTGGGCCTGGCTTGAGGAAGACCTACCGTTAATGCTTTTCTCCCTGATGTTTAGGATCTTTGACCTTTGATCTGTCAATGGTATGCGAAATTGTTATGCAGAAATGATTTTTTTTTCTTGTCTAGCATCAAACGTCGTATTTATAGAAATGTACCTTCTTTGTTGGAGACTGATAATGGAGTAGACATGTTCTTTCTGGTGTCTTGAATGGCCTTGTTTCTGTCTGTCTCTTCAAATAATTTTCTGCGAATCTGTTCAGCACTTTCTGCTGATCTGTTTGTCCTGAGAGTTTAAAATCCGGGAAAGGTCAGGTTGTTTGGATGTGAAAAATGTTGTACAGGGGAAGGGCTGCTTACTCAGTGCTGAGATGCTTCAGCGGTGTCTGATCAAGTTCAACTGTAGGTGGAGGCGTCTAGAAACACAGAAAGAAACAAAGAGGTTGCAAATGCGTGAGTATTTATTGCTGGTTAATCAGGTGTACAGGTCCTAATATAGATATGGATAAATAAGAAGGTTATAAGACTTACCGAGAGACCAGCAGAGTCGACGGTATCACCAACAGGTTCATTTGTTAGGTTTTCTGTAGTATGATGTGAACCAACTATTAGAGCAAGTGGAGGTGTTGGAGTAACGCAAATCTGTCTGCCTGTGTCAATACGCATAGGCTTTGACTAAAAGACTACTGATCAAATCTGGCTAGGACGGAGTTAATCAGATATGTTGTTGATGTAAAAGAACAGAATGAGTCTTCGGTCAAGGTAACACCAAACGTGAATCAGACATGTTTGCAGAATAGGTAGGTATGGCACAGGAACCACAAACATCGTCAAGAGTCCACACAGACAGGAACCTATAAATAGGACGTTGATAACATGAGTTTGTTTTTTTGCTGGATATATATGTGGCCAATATATTTATTTTGGAAAAAGAAGGAGAAGTGCTTGGATGAAATGAAGACAAAGCAAGTGGGTCTGTGTTGAAGCAAGAAGATATAGACGGCGGTAAAAACAGGGACAAGAAAACAATACTTCTGTGCAGATATCAGTTGAGTTCAAAGTTACAACCTTGGCTTCTGTGCATGATTCAGAGTCCAATAACTGCACCAGCAAATTAGAATACCCCGAGGACAGCTTATCTACTGCAGAATCTAAGATTTTTGGCAAATTAGAGTTCCCATCCAGAATTGCACATTTGACCTCTTGGGCATACTTGCAGCTATATGCATCATTGTCTTCAGTTTCAGTAGTATTGCCATAAAAATCAGAATGCCACTGCTGACCAGGACAAGTCATGCGCCCTTGTAACACCTGATCAAAGCTCAGCATTTTTCCCTGCTTATCAGGGTACTGTTGCTGTTGCACTGGAACCACCCTATCTAATAGTCCATAGTCCTCCCTCTCTGGTGATGTGTATTGACAATCCACTTTTATTTCCTCAATCACGCAAAAGACTTGCGCGTTTTTGTATTAAGAAGAGATTGTTTGTTTGTTGGGACACGGTCCCGGCAGTTGGCGGAGGTATCCAAGAATGATAAAACTAACGACTCGAGCTAGTCTTAGTGGTCTTTATGCAGGACCCGGCGGAGGTCATCGCGGAGTAGGCGGAGGTGTCCACCGCCTCCAACCGCATGTTCCAGGAGGCGCCACCGCGATTCCGGTGGAGGTCTCAGTCTACGCAGTCAAGGCAAGCGGGGACAACGCGGAGACTGTCTGTCGGAGGCCAGAGACCGAGGGACAAGAAGCCAAGCGGAGGTCTACACCAGGCAAGAGGCTACCCCGCGGAGCTCGGGGACGGGCTGGACCGCAAATGGGCCGGCCAATGGGCCCAAGTATTGAGGTGGTTTCCGAGGTCCAAAGACTAGAGTACCCTTGTATGGGGGGGACACTTAGAAGGAATATTCCGAGTATAGTGAGAGGGCAGAAATGTAAAGTAGCATTGGCTGTTGCCGAGAGCTATAAATGGGGAGTCCTGCCTACTGTGTGGGGTTGGTTGGTGAATGAATTTATTATCAGATATAGCAGTGTTCTAGACTTAGCCATTTCACCATTGCTCTCCCTCAAGGCACCGACCGGGTGGAGATTCCCACATAACGCTGAACCACTGTTTCAACATTGGCGCCCACCGTGGGGCTCGAATAGTAGACCATGCCTCCACAGAAAAGAAAAGCCCCCACGAAGGCAACCGCTGCCTCCTCTGCACAGGAAACCCGGCCCAGACGAAGCGCCAAGAGTACCTACGCCACGGCCAGGGACAATCAGCCCCAGAATGGCGGCGAAGAAGTTAACCCATTCTCGGCCAAGGGGGCGGAGGCTGAAGCTCAACCAGGCGTGGTGCAGGGGGGGAGGCCCCTGCGTCAGCTAGGCCCACCTCGGCGGCTCCGGCTGTAGAAGCCCCCCACCCCAAGGCCAAGACCAGGATTTGCTCCATCTTCAAGTTCAACTCCAGAGGCTCCAGCAAGAAAGAGATAGAGCAGCGGCGGCATACGCCGAGACACTCAGAGCTCAACAAGTATCGGCTCAAGCAGTGGAGATCAGGCAGCAGATGGCACTGCTTCAAGCGGAAACTCAAAGTATGCAACAACCGACTCGGCCTTCCCTCGCCAAGCCGCAGCAACCTTACGTCGCTGCTACGACCTGCTCCTTGTACAACCAAGGTGGCACTCGCCGATGTCAAGGGCTCCGCTAACCATGGCGACCCCCTCTCCCACATTCTTTGAGCGAAGAACTTTGACACAAGGTCTCCGCTCTCGGAAAGGCACCAACCCCCTTGGCCGACGAAATACAAACCAACCCAGCTCCGCATTTCAATGGAAGAACTGACCCCCATCAATTCATTATGAGCTACGAGACAGCAGTGGCCTCCGCGGCCGGAGATGAAGCGGTCCTGGCCAAGTCCTTCATTATAGCCGCGAAGGCGATGCCTTGGCATGGTAATCGATCTTGAAGCCCAAAGACCATGTATTCATGGGAGAATCTCCGTGACAAGATATTGGCGAACTTCAAGGGACACATAGTCCAATCCCTCACGTCAATGGATCTGTTCCAGTGCAAACAAGGGCAAGGCGAAGCCCTCAATTTCAGAGGTTCCTCCAAATCAAGGCCAAAGCACCCGATGTCCCCGACCAAATTGCCATCGACGCCACTATCAGGGGCCTACGACCGGTCCGTTCGTTGGAGAGATGGACGGGGAAGAAGCCCGCAGACATGCAAGAATTGTGCGAGTAGTTCGAAATGCGGACTCGTTCGGACGACGGTTACCGGAAGAGGTTGGAGGAGATAAACCAAGAAAAGCAGCACGGCAACAAGGGCAACAAGAAGGGAAGTCAGCCACAAGAACCTTCGCAAAAACAGTACCAAGGGCAGCAGGTGCTGACCCTGGATCAGTTGGCGAAGCCCGACCAAAGCCAGCCATCCCAGGGAGCAAGGCCTCCAACTTCGTAGAAGCCATACCAAGGAAAAGGGCAGGGAAAGAACTGGAACAAAAAACAGAGAAAACAGTTTTGCGCTATCCATGGCAAAGAGAAAGGGCACTTCACGAGAGATTGCCTGATTATCCAACAAGAGAAGCAAAAAGCGTTGCACGGAGGTAATTCGCCACCTCCCTGCCACCACCTCAGCCAACCAGAGAGGTAAATAGTGCCTTCACTTTTCCCCTTGTTTGGAACCACCCCCACCCCTACCACCACATCAACAACATTGTCCCATTTACCCATCCCTCAACTCAAGCCAGGTACAACCATCAACCATAGCAAATGCCTATTACCCGAATTTCCTACCTGCATGGCGACCTTCGCACCCCACCCCAAACTACTCAGCTGAGTCCAGCATGTCTTATCCTAGCACCAGACAACATCTAACCTACATAGAAACAAACCAATCGCAGCAAGCAAGCAGACTGCAAAACTCACAGCAACCTCCCGGCGGCCACCTGCCACCGCCGCCTGGACCTCTGCCTATTCCTCCTCTTAAAAATGAGCTAAATCTAGACAACCAATTCAACCCACACACCTTGTTACCAAAAATCGGAATGATTCTACCAATAGTCGGAGGCTCAGCCTTAGAGTTTCAGAACAAAAGGCAAAAGAAGGATCATCTCCAACTGGTAAATAACATAGCTGTACAAGGCACAGTGAAACATTGTGATTGGTCCAGAACACCCATTACCTTCTCAGAAGAAGACCTAAAACTAGAAAGCTACCCACACGTGGACGCCTTGGTAATCAAGGCAAATATAGCGGCCTGGGGTATTAGTAGAATCTTGGTCGACAACGGAAGCTCCGCCGATATCTTCTTCTCCAGCGCCTTCGATCAAATGAAGCTCAGTAGAAGCTAGCTGCAACCTTCGGACTCACCCCTCATAGGCTTCGGAGGAAAGCAGGTACAGGCACTAAGAAAAATATCCTTGCCAGTATCCTTCAGAGACCAGGAAAATGCAAGGACAGAATACATAACATTTGATGTTGTAGATATCTATTCACCGTACAATGCAATATTCGGGAGAGGCTTCACAAACAAATTCAACACGGCAATCCACATGGGGTATCTGTCTATGAAAATCCCAGCACTTCATGGAATCATCTCCGTGTACGGGAGCCAAAAAGAAGCCAGAAACATAGAGAAAGCAATCTACAAGGCCCACAGAAACGTAAACTCGTTGCAAACACCTGACGAAGATCCTGAACCTCCGGATATGCCAAAGGGCAAAACATGCATAAAAGGACAAGAAAGAACTAAGCAGATTAGGGTAGACAAAGACCCAGATCATAAGATAACTATCAGTGCCACCCTATCACCTAAAGAAGAAAATAGTTTAGTGGAGCTTTTGGTAAAAAACAAAGACATCTTCGCCTGGTCAGCAGCTGACCTCCACGGAGTTAGCAGGGATACCATAGAGCACATCTTGGACATCAACCCAAATATGCAACCCAAGAAGCAAAGACAGCGGAAGATGTCAGAGGATAGAATCTTGGCGGCCCAAGCGGAGATACAGAGGTTACTTGATGCCAATGTCATCAGGGAAGTCAAATATCCAGAATGGCTGGCAAACGTGGTATTGGTGCCAAAGAAAACCTCAGGCAAAATGAGGATGTGCATCGATTTCATTGACCTTAACAAAGCTTGCAAAAAAAATCCATTCCCACTCCCTAGAATAGATGCTTCAGTAGACAAAGCCGCAGGATGCCGGAGGTTCTCTCTCCTAGACTATTTTTGAGGGTATCACCAGATCTGGCTAAGGAAAGGAGATGAAGAGAAGACGAGTTTCACAACACCCTTTGGCACATATTGTTTTGTTAGAATGCTAGAGGGTCTGAAAAACGTAGGTGCAACCTTCGCTAGAATGACAAGCAAGGTGCTAACAGGCCAATTGCTCCAAAACTTCATCGCATACGTGGATGACATAGTAGTCATGAGCAAGAGAGAAGAAGACCACATAAAGGATCTACAAGAAACCTTCGCCAACCTTAAAAAATGGGCCTACGTCTAAATCCAGAGAAATGTGTATTTGGTGTCACCAAAGCCAAAATGCTAGGGTACATTGTAAGCTCAGAAGGAGTGAAAGCGAACCCAGAGAAAACAAAGGCCATCAGGGAGATGATGGAACCTTCATCAAAGAAAGAGATCCAACAACTCACAGGAAGAATTGCAGCGCTCAACAGGTTCATATCAAAATCAGCAGAGCAAAGTTTACCTTTCTTCAAGGCTCTGCGCGGTGGAGACCAAGTTCACTGGGGACAAGAGCAGGCGGAGGCCTTCTCATAGCTCAAGAAATACTTGGAAAATCAACTGTCGGTAACAGTTCCAGAGCCAGACGCCCCATTACTACTATACGTAGCAGCCTCCGATCATGCAGTGAGCGCAGTTCTAGTGCAGGAAAAGGTGGAAGCCAATCATCTGGTACAGCTACCTGTGTACTATGTCTCGGAGGCACTAGCAGGAGCAAAAATAAACTACTCAGAGATCGAGAAAATTGCATACACCGTGCTTACGGCCTCAAGAAAACTAAAGCATTATTTCCAAGCGCATAAAATCACAGTACCAACATCACAACCCCTAGGTGAGGTCCTTAGAAACAAAGAAGCTTCTGGAAGAATAGGCAAGTGGGCAGCGGAGCTCTCTCAATTCGAGATCGCATATGTACACGGATCAGCAATAAAATCTCAAGCACTAGCAGACTTTGTAGTGGACTGGACCCTGCTAGCACAAGACAAGTCTCCGCCTGCATCACAGTTGTTTACAGTTTTCACAGATGGCGCTTGGGGGTAGAATGGGCCGGAGCCTCCGCAGTTCTAATGTCACCATTAGGCATCAGAGCAAAGTTTGCAACACGGCTAGAATTTCAAGCAACCAACAACACTGCAGAGTATGAGGGACTAATCCTAGGACTCACAAAAGCAAAAGCCCATGGGGCGAAGGTCGTGGAGGTAAGGACACATTCAATGCTCATAGTAGGCCAAGTAGAGAAAGAGTGCATGGCCAGAGAGCCCGAGCTAGTCAATTACCTAGCAGTTGTCAGAGACTTAGAGCGAAGATTCCGTGGATTCACAGTCAAATTCATTCCCAGGGAACAAAACAAAGAGGCAGACGTACTAGCAAAAGCAGCAGCAAATAACCTCTGCTTGCTGGAAGGCACTTTCTACAGCATCTCTCATAAACCAGCCACAGACTCCGTAACCAAAGTTTTCAAGACAATTATGCTAGTAGAAGGTGAAGACTGGAGACAGGCAATAATCAACAACCTCAGCAACATTAGCTACCCAGAAGACGAAGCGGAGGCAGCAAGAACAGCAGCGCGTGCCCGAAACTACACAATAGTAGATGGCAAACTGTACAAGAAAGGAGTAGTCCAACCAATGTTGAAATGTATCTCTCAAAGCGAAGGCAGAGAGCTACTCCAAGAGATCCACTCTGGAATTTGTGGCTCTCACATCAGGCCAAGGGCGCTCTCCGCGAAGGCCATCAGACAAGGATTCTATTGGCCAACTCAAATCAAAGACGCACAGAGCATTGTCAAAACCCGCAAAGCTTGTCAAAATTTACACCTCACCAAGGAAAACCTTCGGCAGAGTCACAGTTAATTCCACCAACATGGCCGTTGCCAAGATGGGGAATTGACCTAGTAGGACCACTACCAACTTCCCAAGGGGGAAACAGGTTCGCGGTGGTGGCAGTGGAGTACTTCACCAGATGGATTGAGGCCAAGCCCCTAGCAGCCATCACATCTGAAGCAATTAAGAAGTTCTTCTGGCAAACATCATCTGCAGATTTGGAGTATTAAGAATGGTCACCGTGGACAACGACAAACAGTTCGACTCGGAAAAATTCAGAGAGTTCTGTAAACAAATGGGCACAAAGATAGCCTTCGTGTCCGTATACCACCCAGAATCCAATGGCGCAGTGGAAAGAGCCAATGGCATAGTCTTCTCGGCAATCTCAAAAACACTATTTAACCTCCACAAAGGAAAATGGGTTGACGAATTGCCGAAGGTCATCTGGTCACATAACACAACCGTATCAAGAACAACAAGACACACCCCTTTCAAACTCTTATACGGGGAAGAAGCAATGCTCCCAGAAGAGGTAAAACACCAGAGCCTCTGTGTCATGAAGCAAACACTGGCCGAAGATGAGGAATACGCTAGGGAAACAGTTGAGGAAACAAGATTGGAAGCTGTCGACAACATTGTCAAGTACCAATAGCGAGACAAAGAAATGGAGAGACAACAAAGTGCGAGAAAAAGAACATTGCTAATGGAGACCTAGTACTAAAAAAGAAAACCAAATGCATCAACGGTTGGAAAACTCCAAGCAAAGTGGGACGAGCCATTCACCGCAAAAAGCAAGAGGCGGGCCAAGTGCCTTTTAAGCCTCATCGACAAATGGCCGGGTATCATCTCCGACCACGCCTAGAACATGGATAACCTCCACAAGTTTTACGTGTAAAATCACCTCTCGCATGATGTAAGCGAAGGTCGATCGTCTTTTCTTTCGAAATTTTATGCATTTACATTCAAAAAGGACCTGCACTCTTTTCCTCACAGGGGAACTCCTAGCAGAGGTGAGGTTTTTAACAAGGCAGAGTCTATGTAACATCCTCTATAATATAAAGAGGAGCAATCCCCCAAAAATAAAACCCACGATGGAAGCAAAGGTTGAAAGTGGCTAGCAACGAAGCCACGCAATTCGACAAAACTTAATAGTACGCGGAGGACCTCCCATGACTAAAGCGCGGAGGCTATAGTCATGAGACGACGGCTGACTGGCGGTCACCAACGACATATTTTTTTCCCGTCAACTTACTACCATAAAGGGAGTAAAACTATACCTTTTTATACTCATATGCATTTATCACTAATAGATTCCACTTGTAGTGTCTAGAATTTTATTTTGCAGATTTATAATAAAAGCAAGTGGAAAATCGACCAAAGTACGCCATCCGGAAAGCGCATTATTGCAAAATACAAGCCCAGGAGCAAATCGACCCAAAACATCAAAATTGGGCCGAGCCAAGCCTGGCCCACAACTTTTCAAGACGAAGGAAGACACCCCACCGAGACCCGGGCCAGGCCGAGCCCAGGGGGTGCGCGCACCACCACCTGGTGCGGCCGCACCCTCCTGAGGCGGTTTCGGCCCGGCCTCGGGGAGGTGGTTCGTGCACCGCCAAATGGGGATTACCGGCGTGGGATGGTCGGTTTGCTCGATTAGGAAGGTTTACTGGGTCGGTTTTGGTGTAATTTAGCACTTAGGCCCCTCCTCCAAGTGTATAAGTAGGCCTCCTCTCTCCCTCTCTCAACACACACCATTTGGAGCCTCCTCACTTTCCACTCCTCTTCTCCTCTCCTCTCTACTCCTCCACTTCTCTAGTTCTTTTAGTCTTTAGAAGTATTTGGAGCAAGGCTAAGCTTCATTGAAGAGCTTGTACTTGGGAGAAGGAATATTCGGTATGAATACATTTATGGTTTATCCTCAAGTCTTGATCTCATATGCTTGTGCAATAGAGCTAGAGTATTTACATGTTATATTCTTAACATGTTGTTCTCGATTTCACGATCATGATAGAAGAACTAGAATATAGTTCCTATGTCGTGGTTAGTCGTATAGAACTTAGGGCCCTAACCATTCATGCCATGTATTTGAGTAGAGTAAGAGTTGTCT